>CANNZV010003630.1:0-58088 GCA_947561585.1 Caprella mutica
ATTCTGAATCTGCTATTGATAGTCAGGGGACAGAGATTAGCTGTCTCTCAAATTAAAATCTCTGTGGGAGAAGAGACACATTATGCAGAGTGGACAAGTGTCAGGTCACAGGATTTGAGGATTAATACTATGATAAAATAGTTATAACTATACATCCATGATTTGTTTCTATGCCTTAGTCATTGCCTACTAGTAATAAGCTCTCTTCTATCTAACTCTTTATTATATTTATATCAATGTAATTACGCTGTCATTTCGTTCTGTTTTTAGGATCTAATATCTAGCTATCAAAGATAGTTCTTGTTTCTAATCTTTACTATTTTCCTCAGGTGAATAGTGATAGTATCTATCACTCTTTATCACCATGCCTATTCAATCACCAGCATGGAATGACTTTCTGAAATGTCCCATGTGCTACTCGCCCTATGAGGACAAAACACGTCTTCCCCTTAGCTTGGCATGCGGACACACTCTGTGTGTGCTCTGTCTTCACAAACTGCATGCCAGAATATGTCCTTATGATCAGGTAAAGTCCCTAACTCTATAACACCCAAGATGTAATGTAGGCCAAAATTAATTTATTTGATAGATCAATATTAGACAGAACCTTTTTATGAAAGAATATGTTGATTTTTTTTTTCTTTTATAAAGTCTAATGTCCTTTGGGAAGAGCTTTGGGTGGTTCAAAATTTAAAATAAGTAAGTGGCATAGCCTACATTTATTTGTATATTTCTTATTGCTAGAATAGGATTATACAAATTACGGAACAAATCTAAATATTATTTGATGTTTTTCTAATGTCCTCCCCAAAGGACAGTGGTCGTTAAAGGTTTAAACTAAGGTTAGTTATCAATTACCAGTCTGTTTCACTTCTTCGGTGGTCAAATAATTAAATACCATAGGTATGGAGCTAATTATTATCTTCTTTTTATTGGTATCTCTGCAGGTATCTTGGATACCCATTAGCTATAATTAACTAATAATTATTACATTTTTTCTTATAACCGAAGATGTGAAACAGACTGATGATTCGTAACTTAAACTGTACTAAATTAGACTGGCTATAAATAGTAGTAGTAGCTACCAACATGGACATGAATTGTCAGTCTGAAGGAACTGTAAATTTAATTAGATTCTTTAAATTTGTTCATATAAATTCATGATGCATAATCTTGGCTTTGGTATATCAGACATAGGGCAAGTTCTGAGTTATTGGATTGCTCCCCAAACAGTATTAAATCACTAAAAAAATGGTAGCTAAATATTAGCTACATAAATATGAATCTGTCTGATTACTCGGAACTAACCCTAGCTAGCTATAGGTAGATGTTTATTTACTTAATTAACTTCTTTTATTTTTAATTGTTGTTGCATGTTTAGGCTGTGATGAAAAGGAGCTTCTCCGATCTTTCCATCAACTGGGCAATCCTCTCAATAATACCAAACAAGAAAGAGAATGGTCCTTTCTCATGTATAGAGGTGCCTAATTCAGTACCTCCCGCTCACAGTCAGCAGTTCATGAAAGCCACAGAGTTTGTGTGCAGACTGGCTCTTTTCCTTAAGCCGTATGGCGGCTCAATGACGGGAGTTACGTCAGGATTGAGCAACATGCACATCAGCGGTGGTACTGGTAGGTACCTTATAGTCCTTAGAAAATTTGATTATTGTTGCTATGTTACTAGGGACCAGAACAATTTCTCATCATTATGATACAAGTTAACTAACAAAACCAATATCCTATTTTCTTTTTCATTAGAATCTTAGTAGCTATACAAATTTTTATTCCAATACTCGTACCTCAGTTTTTTTCTTTCACTGCTATTCCTTATAATTATAACATTCTAACTGATTTCAAGTCCCTCATGTAGAATTACAACCATTGATTTTTATGTAGACTTCAAGCCCTCTACTAAACTAATAAACTGTTCACAACTTTCCACCAGGTAGTGGCAGCGGTCTTTCTCGTTCAATGCAGAGGAAGCTGGTGACATTAATCAACTGTCAGCTGGTAGAGTTTGAGGGCAGAGTCCGGGCTATCAAAGTCGCCAGGTCTCTGGGAGAAAGAACAGTCACGGAGCTTATTCTTCACCTTCAGAATCACCATCAGCTCTCTGCTAACCTGTGGGCCGCTGTCAGGGCTAGAGGTTGCCAATTCCTTGGTCCAGGTAAAGTCAATATTAATTAATATGTAGGTATCTGAGATACATATCTACAATAATTAATTAATATGTATCTGTGATACATACGTATAATTTACTATTTAATTGAATGTAGTTATTTATAATAGTTGTGTGACGTCATTGGTTGACTTTTTGAAAATAATTATCAAGTGATGTTGTAACTTCCTTATAGCTAATTCATACTGTATTATCCTTCTCTAATTATTAAAATAAATGTGTTTTCATTGTTAATATTTTTATTAGGTAGCTACATCACATTCAGAAAATTAGGGAATTAGTATAGCTAACCATTTGCTAACATGAATCTGACAGGCATTGAACAAATAGGTTCAATAACACTTTGACATTTGTTTAATTATGAATATATCTATCAAAATTGCATTTCTTCTCCTCTGACAGCTATGCAAGAGGAAGTGATAAAGCTTGTTCTGCTAGCGTTAGAAGACGGATCAGCTCTCTCCCGTAAAGTGTTAGTGATGTACGTGGTTCAGAGACTGAAGTCTCAGTTTCCACAGGCCTCCAAGACTTCCATAGGTCACGTGGTACAGCTACTCTACAGGGCATCGTGCTTTAAGGTGATGAAAGTTACTTACCCTTTGAAGATCTGTATATTATAACTAGCTAGCTATAGGTGTCATGGTTAGGAATTAAAATAAAAAGTTAAATTATAATTAGCTATTGTAAGTTTTTTAGATGATCGAAATTTGATTCAGTTCAATAACACGGAACTTTCCGTATTTTCTACTCTCCAGTAGCTATTGGAAATTGAATTAATTTTCTATATAGTATTCCACACTTCTTGGTATCCAACTATCCATTTCTTATCCCACTATTTAGTAGTTTGTTATCTAACTATCCATTTTATTACCCACATTTAGCAACTTGATATCTATCTATCCATTTCATATCCCACATTTAGCAGCTTGATATCTAACTATCCATTTCATATCCCACATTTAGCAGCTTGATATCTATCTATCCATTTCATATCCCACATTTAGCAGCTTGATATCTATCTATCCATTTCATATCCCACATTTAGCAGCTTGTTATCTAACTATCCATTTCATAGCTACCCCACACTTGTTATCTAACTATCCATTTCATATCCCACACTTGTTATCTAACTATCCATTTCATATCCCACACTTGTTATCTAACTATCCATTTCATATCCCACACTTGTTATCTAACTATCCATTTCATATCCCACACTTGTTATCTAACTATCCATTTCATATCCCACACTTGTTATCTAACTATCCATTTCATATCACACACTTGTTATCTAACTATCCATTTCATATCACACACTTGTTATCTAACTATCCATTTCATATCCCACACTTGTTATCTAACTATCCATTTCATACCCCACACTTGTTATCTAACTATCCATTTCATATCTCACACTTGTTATCTAACTATCCATTTCATATCACAGGTTTCCAAACGAGAAAAGGAATCCTCGTTAATGCAGTTGAAGGAGGAGTTTCGTTCTTACGATAGTTTAAGAAGGGAGCACGATACCCAGATTGTGCAGATAGCTTCAGAGGCTGGTCTGCGCATAGCCCCAGACCAGTGGTCTTCCCTCCTTTATGGGGATGTGACGCATAAGTCTCACATGCAGAGTATCATGGATAAACTGCAGACTCCACAAAGCTTTGTCCAGGGAGTTACTGTAAGATATTTTGCAATTTTTGAATTCTTTGTAGGCTAGGTTCTTGTTAATCGTGAGATAAAATATGAAGATTATAATTAATTCAAATAGAAGTTCAATAATAATTTATGTTTTTCTTGTATGATCAACAATTAGGAACTGTCCGATAACTCAGAACTTACCCTAAAATGTTATTCCTTGACACACTCTCAATACCTACTCTAGGGTTAGGAATAAAGTAGCTAACATGAAAGATTAGTGTCCATTTCGTTTCTATCATAATTCTTCAAATCACTCCTTATTGGAATGGATAGGCAGTACATTTCTTACTCTTGAAATGGAAATGTAGTTATAGCTAATGTCTAATCTGAGAGTTATTTCTTTTCTTCAGGATTTGTTGTTTTCTGTTGAACGAAATGGTGATCCAGGGTACCTCACTGAAATTTTCCCCCAGTTGGAGTATTTATCAAAACTAGATCCCGAAGGCTGCTGCATCTCCGATTCTGAAGCCAAGGCTAATGCAAATTTGGACGATTCCTCAGAAGCGTTCAAGAATGAGGATTGCTCCGCGGAGACCGAAATACTCTCCTGGGAAATATCTTCCAGATCTATGGAGTCCATTTACATAGTTCTTGCAGGACTGGTTCGTTTTCTGCAAACTTTTAGTGGTAGGAAAATGCATCAGGATCAGTACCACCACCAGGGTCAGCCTGCACCACGGTTTGGAAAGAACCGTGTAGTTCCTCGTGGTAATTACGAACATTCGAACCAGCTGCTCAATCAAAGTTCTGATTGGGTGGATGAAGCGTGTAGTTTCAATTCAAGTTTAAGTAATGAACATGTGAGAAATAAGAGTGATCATATTGATGACGAGTCCTACACGGACGCAATTAGTAACAGCAACTATTCGTGTAAATCAGATGAAATATCTGCTAGGGATAATATTTCTGAAGGTAAATATCAGAACCATAGAATGAGTAACACTCCTACCAAGGTATATGAAGTTACAAAGACTGTTGGTAACACTGCTGAGACGCACCAACCTCCTTTCTTATCCGTACCCCCAACACCTCCGAATGTGGTGCGCTTGCCCAGCGCCCCGTCACAAAGCGCCTTTATTCAACCAACCAACCAATCAGGAGGGATGTACAACATCTCCGGTAATGAGATGTTACCTCCCCATTACCAGTCTTTCAATCCCCAGTCGTCACAGGTTCTCTTTGTAGCCAATACGCCGTACATGAGTACGGGAATGAAAGCTCCAATTTACCCCAATCATATGGACATGTTCCCATCCAATCAGATAGTTCCGCCAAACGCTCCCGGCATGTTCATCAACCACAATCATCCGATGAATCACCCCAATCAGTTTTACAATATTGCTGCACAAAATATTCCAATGGTTAACGCCAAGAATCAACCGGTTATCCCACAGCACATTTCTCCAGTTCAGTCTCAGATGATGGTTCCTGTTGCAATGCCGATGGGTGGTCACAATTCCAGCTATGACGAAGTGTACCAACCGCATCATTACGATGTACCACAAAATCCCGACTGGCATGAAAATGCCGATCAAAATTGGGAGAGGAGCTCCGAAAATGAAAATAATGAAGACTTTCAAAGCAGAGTGGATTCAATAAACCCCTCTTTTCCCATGCCAAGACAAAGTAGCACTGCCATTGACAAGAGCTTATCACAGCTGAAAGAAATGAAGGTGGTGATAAAGAATAAGCTGGAGAACATTGTCGGCAAGGTGGAAACAGAGCGTGTTGAGGAACACATCGCAAACAACTCTGAGAACCTGCTGTGCATCATTCCGAGATCTACGGATGGTGCGTCCATTGGATTGTCTTCCACTTATAGTATTTGGACTTCGGGGGCCAATTTTTACCACATCGCTCGCTCTTGCATTGGTACCAGCAAGGAAAAGACTCTTGAAGATCAGAAAGCTGAGAGTGTTGAAGAAACTGAGGGAGCAAAGGCTTCTCAATCTGGTATGTATATAAATTAATGGTACCTACGACATAATTTCTTATTTTGCAGAATTAATATGGCTCAACATCTTTGAGAAAGAATGTTTCATTGTGAATTTAAAGATGACAACATTTTAGAATTTAACAAGAAGATGGCAGTATAGTAGCTATGACGAAATGTTGAACAATTTATGAATTTAAAATCTATGAAAATTAGAGAAATGAGAATTTTTTCTTAAATAGAGTTTCAATTAAGATCTACCAACGTTCATGTCTCCAGAGTTTACTCTTGTTTTTCTATTATTGCTCTCTCTTTCAGAAAGTGCCCCAGAAGTTTGTGAAGGCTTACCTAAGAACATGGTTCGTGACAGAAGTCTTGCTACCTCCAAACCCATTCAAGTCTCCTCTAACATCACCATCAATTCTACCACCACTTCTACCCTCGATGACAACTACCCTATCATGGCTACACCACAGGTGAGTGAACTAACATTGTCACCGACTTGTGGTAGGTGACTTTGTTAATGGAGTAGCTTTTCAGCATCCAAGAGCATTGTCACAGACTGGTGGTAGGTGACTTTGTTAATGGATAAGCTTTTCAGCATCCAAGAGCATTGTCACAGACTGGTGGTAGGTGACTTGGTTCACGGAGTAGCTAACTTTCTTTTCTGACATAAATAAGAGAAATTTAAATTAATGTAGCTAGCTAATGTTTAAATTCAAGAAAACATTATTTTTTGGAACATTTTGAATTGAGAGATTTTGATTAAAGGGCAGTTTTGATTAAAGGGCAGTTTTGATTAAAGGGCAGTTTTGATTAAAGGGCAGTTTTGATTAAAGGGCAGTTTTGATTAAAGGGCAGTTTTGATTAAAGGGCAGTTTTGATTAAAGGGCAGTTTTGATTAAAGGGCAGTTTTGATTAAAGGGCAGTTTTGATTAAAGGGCAGTTTTGATTAAAGGGCAGTTTTGATTAAAGGCTGATTTTGATTAAAGGCTGATTTTGATTAAAGGCTGATTTTGATTAAAGGCTGATTTTGATTAAAGGCTGATTTTGATTAAAGGCTGATTTTGATTAAAGGCTGATTTTGATTAAAGGCTGATTTTTCTTTGATAGAGAATTTCGTTAAAGAAATGGTTTTAATATTAAGATTATATTCAAAATTACCCATGACTTATCAGTTTTATATTATTTTTTTTCAGAACATGATGTACCAAACCTTCGCCTCCAACATAATCTCACAGCCCAACTCATCAGTAACGTCTGCAGGCACTGTGTCTTCCACGGCTTCTCAACAGACTTACTTCGACACCATCCACCACGGCATCATAGACCCTCCCCAAGTGAGGATGTCGATGCTGGACCCCAGTGGTTCTAGACCCTCTGACCCAATGGATAACAGTCAGATTCCTGCCAGGCTGTCAAAGGAAGACAGGCACAGGCAGCAACTGAATGCTGTCACTGACGGCATTGATCCTTTCAATTCTGCAAAGAATGTAAGTTTTAATTGGAAAAATGATTGTGTATGTATTCAAGAGATTGTTATATGATAAATTAGGTGTTAGAACGGTTGTTAAACTTATGCTATTGATAGTAGCTAGCTATAATAAATCTGAAAACAATAACTTGTTTCCACTGTGGCATATCGGTACACCAGTGCACCCAGTGAATATTCTGTTGTATCTGGGACTTAATTAATTTAAATGACTTAATTTCCCTGATACAACTTCATCAAGACTTTTCTTTCTTAAATCAACCTCCTATATATGATAGAGTAATGAGGACCTACATCCTACTTTAAAAGGCTTATGTATTTCTTATGTCTTTGAATAACTCCACATATAATTACTGTAGCTATTCAATATACTGACTTATCGACTGAACCCTAGGCCTTATATAAAATCGTTTTGGGTGGACTCGACCACATCACTAATCTATTTGGACCAGCAATAAAGCTGGAGAATTCTATAATACATTACATTTCACTTGGAATAATGTTCATTTATTATGATTAGAATCTCTAACCGCATAGTGTTAGCCTTTAGCTGACTATCATAAAATACGTCAAATCTTTTACTACTCCGTGAGAAAGATAGATATGACTAAGACAAGTCAAACATTCCATTATTGTATGTAGCTAACTGAAATATTTACTTTGAATGTTTCATTATCTATATTTCTCTTTGCAGATTCCTGAAGAGCAGAAACTGAAGGAGGCTCTGAGTTTCGTGATGCACGATATAAAACAGAGGGAGCAGACGCAACAGCAGGCTAACTTTCAGGCCCCTGACCCATCACAGGAGCCACACTTTCAGGCCTCTGACTTACAAAATGAGTCACAGTTTCAGGCCTCTGACTCACATCAGGAGGGAGACTCTCAGACCTCTAAGCCAAGCGCTAACGATTTCAATTGGCGTGAAACTTTCTAGGCTGGTTGGTTTGTTCTTTCAACCATGTGGTTATGTTCGTGTGTACGGATATTGTAAATTTGGTATGGGTGATTTAGTCGGGTAGAAATAATAGTAACAGATCAAATGCTTTGATAAAGTATTTTAATTTTCAAGTTTATATATTATATATATTTGATTTGTTTAATATGGCATTTTAAAGATGATGAATTTTGATAGGTTGCTATTTACTTATTTGTGTTTAATTTTTAAATGGTTTTAAAACTGTTTTTGATCTTTTTAAGAGACCTTGCTGATAATATTTCACTTTTGTATAGCTCTAGGGTGAATCTATATTTTGTCTCTGGTTTAGTTTGTATCCGAGGTAACAACACGATTACAGACACTCGCAGTAGCTACTCTTAAAGTTGGGATCAAATAGCTCGTGAACAGATCATTAGGATAATGTTGCATGCAGCTCGCTGTGACAGCACATACTACACCAATCGGGTCCTTAGTGCTAAATTTCATTATTTGAAGTAGCTATTACTGGGATCTTCCGTCCCCAGGTGGAAGATCCTCGTCTTATTTACTAACGCCACCCAGGGGATCTATCCTAAAGCTGTCTGTGGTGAATGGATCTTTGCTTTATAAAATCAAAGCCATAACAATTGGTTAGAGGTCCGAGATGAATGCTGATTTACAAAATGTTCGCTAATCTACAGATAGTCGGTTACATTTTTCAACTGTGCCATCGATATTTGGCAGCCGATGTGAAAATTCGGATCGACCTATTTTGACACCCACTCCACGAGTACTGTGCCCATAATTGTTGCGTTACTCTCTCTAGTTAGTTAAGGTTACTGGGGTAGTTTTATTCATCATTGAATGCATTGAAGGCCATTTTCTAACATTCTCCAAGAAGGTTTACCATCCGTAAAGGGCCGTATACACTCAGGGTTTTTGAAAGTCTTTCCACCAGACTTTTTGCTTAGCTCCTCCTACTTTTTCCATGATAATATTAGAAAAAACGATATAATTATTATATTCTTGTGGAAATAGTAGGAGGAGCTTAGCAAAGAGTCTGGTGGAAAGACTTTAAAAAACCCTGCATGTGGACGGTCCATAAGACATGGATTTGAAATATCAACTGATGTTCAGTTAGCAGTTCTTATTGTATTTTAACAATAATCGTACTAAGTGTTATTTTTCCTCGTAGGAATGCGTCCTTTACAAATTTTATAGAGATTACCCTTCTATTGAAGTAATGATGTACGGTTAATATTTAATGGTCAACTGTCAAGATAGTTCTATATCAAAACTGACTAGGGTAACTTCAGAGTCAACGAACGCTTCCGTATTTTCGGTCATAAGAAATAAATCTAGCACGTCATTCTATTGGTATCCATGATACTTACAGGTATCATGGTATCCACGATACCTGTAAGTATCATGTTTACCAATAGAATAAAAGATTAAATTATAAAGATTTACATTTTTATGGTTGAAAATATCTAACTGTTCATTAATTCAGAACTCACCCTATGTAGAATAATGTAATTTAATCTAGCTTTATTGGGTTATATCTATTTACTTCATATTTTTAACTCTGTCTTAACAATCATTTTCTTCACTGAATGTTAAGATACATTCTACAGAGAAATTATGGTGGGAGTAATGTAATATTACGCAGGGACCCTACTTTCTTATATGGCCCCACCATATTTTTTTCTGCACTAACTAGCTGCTGTCAAACATATAGTGACTCTGCCGTCAAGGTGATTATTTTGATTGAAATTTATCTGAATTTAAGTTTTAGGGTTCCTAACTATTTTATATAAATAGAATTGTAGCAATCTTTTATATTTTGGATTTCTGATCACCAGTTCTTTTGTGTGATCTAATTTTGTAAAGTCTGGTATATGTAATCTTATGCAAATAGGATAAGTTATTTATTGCTGCACAGTTACATATCCCCATCCAGTTGCGTATTACCGTACAGTTGCGTATTACTGTACAGTTGCGTATTACTGTACAGTTGCGTATTGCCGTACAGTTGCGTATTACCGTACAGTTGCGTATTACCGTACAGTTGCTTATTGCCGTACAGTTGCGTATTGCCGTACAGTTGCTTATTGCCGTACAGTTGCGTATTGCCGTACAGTTGCGTATTACCGTACAGTTGCGTGTTGCCGTACAGTTGCGTATTGCCGTACAGTTGCGTATTACCGTACAGTTGCGTATTACCGTACAGTTGCTTATTGCCGTACAGTTGCTTATTGCCGTACAGTTGCGTGTTGCCGTACAGTTGCGTATTGCCGTACAGTTGCGTATTACCGTACAGTTGCGTATTACCGTACAGTTGCTTATTGCCGTACAGTTGCGTATTACCGTACAGTTGCGTATTACCGTACAGTTGCGTATTACCGTACAGTTGCTTATTGCCGTACAGTTGCGTATTACCGTACAGTTGCGTATTACCGTACAGTTGCGTATTACCGTACAGTTGCGTATTACCGTACAGTTGCGTATTACCGTACAGTTGCGTATTACCGTACAGTTGCGTATTACCGTACAGTTGCTTATTGCCGTACAGTTGCGTATTACCGTACAGTTGCGTATTACCGTACAGTTGCGTATTACCATACACAACCTTCACTGATCAATTAAAGTTAAAAACTATTTATTTATTATGATAAATTATTAAAATGAATAAAGTAAACACCCATTGTGACACGTTTTACCAACCTAACTATGTTCATATTATAAGTAACAAATTTACGAAATTGCTTAACTGTCGGAACAACGTAAACTCGCCTCGGACTTTGTTCTTCAGCTATTCACTGAATTAAAATCATTTACAATAGCTTTTTCATAAGTTTTATCCATTCGGTTAGGTGTTACATTGCAGTTAGCTCACTAATCAGTTTTTGATGCATTCTAAAGACTTGTAAAAATAGACATAGGGTCAAGTATCGACTAGAAACAAATTAAATGCCTGACAAAAATTTCAACAAGCTATTATTGAAAAATTGCATTAATATATTTTAATAATATTTAATATATTTTGATTACTTTTTTTAAAAAAGCTAATAACTGTTGAATTTTCATCCGGTATTTAATTGTTTCTAATTGAAAAACTTATTTCAAATTGGGTAGAAATTGACATCTGGTAACTGTAGCTTTACCCTATTTTCAGTTCAGAGGTGGGCATAAAAACCTTCTTGGTTCTGATTCTAAATTGCAGTTTTTGGCTCTGAACTTTATTTTTTTTGATGTAACAAAGAGAACTTTAAACCCGATACCTTCCAAACATTTCCAAACTTGAATTTCACTTGTTTCGAATCGAAATTGATAGCTTTCGATCACAAATTTATATGTCTACATTACTTGTTGAACAAATTATTACAGGAAAAACAAATTTTTAATGTAAGACAGTGAAAGTGAAAACAAGAGTTCACACAAAAAAACACATTTAAAACAGAAGTTTAAAATGCTTTGATCTTCACAGATTCCCTTCAGTCTTTCCCTCTTAATAACGCCTACTAAAAAATAAATAACTGTTCCTCTTAAAACCAACTTACAGTTTTCCTTCGTGTTAAGCAGTGGTCATTTAACACTCAAAACTTACATGCCAATACTGGAATAGAAATAGAGAAAAGTGATAATGGTCTTATACGTCTATCTGTCACAGAAACATAGGCGTTGTCACATTTGTATGCCGCGTAAAAGTTGAAAAAATATGTTTGGTAGTCTCTATTTTTTGAATTTTTCTACGGGTACTAAGGTTCGGATTCGCAAAAGCGCCTACAAACCCAATTGCCTGTACGATAAATCTGCGGTTAGAGGTTCGCCAACTTTTTTCATGATACCCACATCTACCTGTGGTGTTGGGTAGTAAATACCACAGTAAATAAATAGAGAACTATGCTAAGTTTCGATTTCATTGACGGTGAACTTGATTCATTTTTCAGAAACGATGTAAACAAATGACGTCATATAGAGTACTCTCAAATATTATAAGTTGAATATTATAAGGGAATAGAGTGTAAAACGTCATAAAAACTATTTCATTTAAGTTAATATCCATGAAAATGCACGTCTAACTGAATAATAGCACAATTTTTATTTCAAAACAAAAGGAAAACACTTTGTGTGACGTCACTCAGAGTATTTTCGGATGTTCCAATATTGTACTTGTATACTTCTCTATTTATTTACTATGGTAGATACCATCTGGTAATTGACTAAATTGTCGCTTTATCCTATTATCACATCGGTTAATAATTCTCATTTTAAAATCCGTCCCTCTTTATATCAGGTTAGTCCTCTAAATTAAATTAATGGTGAAAAAGGTATCGATACCAGTAGTTAATTTACTTTATAAATTATTTCAACATTTAAAAGCATTTTATATCTTCCCCATTCTGCAGAAACTATAATGCAATATAAAGTGTAATCTGTATTAGTTTCTCCGATGGTACATTATATTTTACTCTCTTCTTCCATCCTCTTCCTTTAAATTTATTAAATATAATTAATTTTCTAGTTCTCATAAATCACAACATTTTATCATTTAACAATTTATTGTATCAGAATTTGAAACTCTAAAATTTCATTATATTTTAAACTACTGGATGTTCATTTTTATTATCATTCTTGTCGTTGATTGCCCCCAGGGGCTCTGTCCTGAAGCTGTCTGTGGTGAATGGAAGAGAAGGGGGGTGGCGTCCCTTGGGGCCCCAAACTGTTGTAATTTGGATTATGGATTGTCTTTTTTCATTTTTACCATGTTTATCATTTTTTTAACGTTACTTACAGTTTTAGAGGATAGCGCTAGGGTTATGCTCTTCAACTACGAGGTCTTAGATTTTTATGTTAGGTAGGCTCGTAGGATTCATTTACTATAACCTCTTCATTTTCCTCTTCTATCTGTGAATGCAGCCATCGGTGCTTGTGTCTCGTTTCGTCACATTCCTTGGTAAGTGACTGCAATCACAGAGTAGCTTTTCTGCATCCATGAGCATTGTTACCGACGGTGATAAGTGACCTTGTTCATGGAGCCACTTCCCTCTCTGACTGCTTCTTCCAGTCCCTTGTATTTAATTTCCTTTTGATGTCAGCGATATGGCCTTTGGTTCCGAAGCAGACGTTAAACCCCTACTAAATTAAATTAATCTTGTCGTTGATTAAAAAGTATAAATGCTGGAGCTGAACTGTTGTAAAATAAATGAAGTAGAGAGAGCATTGATAATCTGAATGAAGTAGAGAGAACATTGATAATCTGAATGAAGTAGAGAGCATTGATAATCTGAATGAAGTAGAGAGAACATTGATAATCTGAATGAAGTAGAGAGAACATTGATAATCTGAATGAAGTAGAGAGAACATTGATAATCTGAATGAAGTAGAGAGAAGATTGATAATCTGAATGAAGTAGAGAGAAGATTGATAATGTGAATGAAGTAGAGAGAACATTGATAATCTGAATGAAGTAGAGAGAACATTGATAATCTGAATGAAGTAGAGAGAACATTGATAATCTGAATGAAGTAGAGAGAACATTGATAATCTGAATGAAGTAGAGAGAACATTGATAATCTGAATTCTTCCTCGGTGGAATTTTCCGGCGGTGGAATATTTCGTGGTGAAACTCACCAGCGGTGGAACTTTCCGTGGTGGAATTTTCCGCGGGGGAATTTACCTAGAACCCCTAAAAACGATTCAATATACTGTTTTATTCTCTCCTTTTCTAATATTTTTAGGATCTATGATTATGAAAGCAATTGTTACAGCTCTAATCTTTATTATCATCAAGATTCCTCATTTGAAATTTCCTTAAAGCAAGTAGTAGTAATGTAAATACCTATTGTTTGTCCATTATCAATTAATTAAATATATTGAACTTTTCTAGGTGAGATAATAAAGAATTTTATCAACAATTGATCAAGAATCATTAATGTTGTATATTTTTTACAGAAAATACTAATAACAGTTGTCATAGAATGTAACCGGTCGCTAGAACGGAAAGAAAAGTTTGAAAATTCATAATGAAAAATGTAAGAGGAGCTCAAAAAATTTAAAATTTGTACTTAATTTGAGCGACTGATTTCAAATACTGATAACTTGCCATATATTAAATTATTTATATTTCCTTAATAATGACAGTGGTGATAACTGAAGGAATATTTAATTTATAATGGAAATGATCAATTGTAAGATAGAAATACAGTATATGATGGAAATAAATCGTACCAAAATTAATATGTTATTTATTATATCACCAATTGTATTATTTTTTTTTAAATTCTCCAATTAGGGGTATTGTATATGGGCTTGGTTCTATTGTATTTTTTTTAATCTTCATCAATAAATATCCTTATCCTAAGAAGCATGTAACTTACGCACTGTTCAAATCATAGAAGAAAAAAAATTAGAATTCTAAGGAACTAATTCACTTAAAGGTCCTCTCCAGGCTCCGGGAAAAAATGAGTTTATAACATAATATTATAGAACTAAGGTCTACGATTATTATTCTGCAAACCGCATACAATTCTGTTTAGTATATATTTTATAATTTGTTTTTAAAGTTTTTTAATACTCTGTGAGCAACAATTGAGCGAATCACTAATCTGATGCTCAAGAAGTAGATTGTACACTCTTTGTTTCTATTTCAAATTTGAATTTATAATCAAATCATGCGTTTTCGGCCTTTATTTTAGATACTAATTTTTTCCTAAAGTATATAAACGTTTCTATTATAAGTTCATTCAATTTTATACCTTTATACGAATATTAAATCGATTTATTAAACCTAATACCTAGTTGACAATCAAAACAAATAGTGTACATTCTTCTTCTTCAGGCTGAAAATTTCTTAAATTAGAAAGTCGGAAGTAAAGTAGGTTTTGTAGAGTTTTGATTATAAAAATATTTAAAAGCATATAAAATTAAAAATATGCTACCAAATTCGATGCGGTTTGCAGCAAAATGATAAGAAACATTAGCCTCGTTAAATAAAGCAATAAAAATATTTGCTTGGAGGGGACCTTTAATTAGAAATTGTAACCTTATCCAAATATATTTGGGGGTAGTTGAAGAGGTATGGAAAATAAGAAATGTGGAAATAAATAAAGTTTCTCTTTACATTGACCAAATTTCACAATAATTACTTCATTTTTATTAATTACCAATTGAAATGGTAGTGCATATTAAAGATATTATACTATAATAAGATACACCAATCTCTGATATTTCTGTTTCAAAAGTGATTTTGCTGCCAAAGTGTTAAATAGAAATGAACATAGAATAAATGTAGTAGGGACAATTGAGGTATTTTGTGAACGTAAAGTCCAACAGCAACACTCTAAAGTGATATTTAAGACAATTGAAGATTATAAAAGCTGCATAAGAGTAATAGATCTATTCAGTAATTCAAACTGCTTGAAATATACACAGTACTGACAATCGATTGATTTTTTACCCTGGCGTAGTCAAGGCAACAAATTTAAAGAGAAAATTAGAGGTTTAGCAGGTCGAAAACAGACAGAATGGATCTATTACTGTTTTTTGATAATGGCAATAAATTTACAAATTTTATCATTTTAAGTTTTTCAAATTTCTTAAATAAGATTTTATAGTGTAGCGGTTATTACTTCACGTACATAAAATTCCTCAATTGTTCTAATTATATCTATTTAATGTTCAATTAGTTACAACTTTTAAACCTAGATGGCAGCACAAAGATCTTTTGAAACAGAAATCTGCGAAGGTGGTCTATCTTATTGGGTTCTAGCAGAGTACAGTAACGTAAATGGTATAGAAGACTACGTAAAAATGTGACGTCACCATGTGACTGTCTGTCCATGTCGTCACATTTCTTGTTTGTGTCCGAGCGGCTCATAATTCCTCGTATTTGCATGTTAATATCGAGATGTTTAAAGTCATTTTATATAAGGGTTTCATTCGAAAGAAAATCGAAAAAGGCAATTGAACCTCAAAGTTAAATATATAATAAATAGATATATTTCACGTGTGATCTTATTGTTCATTCCTTTTACTTATCTATAAAAATAGGATCTTTAGCATATGCTACCTTATACCTAGCAGCCTCAAGTTATCAACCAGTTAACTAGTTAACTGCTAAACTGTAGCTCCTATGAATAAAATTTAACAACTAAAATAATGGAAATACAATTTAACCAATGCCTAGTTAGTAATTGATAAGAAAAAAAAAATAAGTAGTGACTAAGTTAAAGTAGGTAGTCCCAGGTTTCGAAGTGTGGTCAGAGTCGCCAGTCCACTGGAGACTTTCCAAGAATAAATGTAAGTAAGATATCTAAGTAATAAAGTTTTATTTCTAATTTTACAATTATATGCAAAATATTGGACCATAATGATTAAAAATGAACTAGTTATTAACCACAGAGCATATTATATAGCAATTTAAGATTTTCCGGTCACGCCATGGTCACCTGAGTTCTAGGTAATTTGCTAGAGAAAAACAATTGCTCCACTGAACAATTGATCGAATGAACAATTGTTTGAATAATCAATTGCTCAAATGATCCAATTGCTCACAGTGTTCGAATTAAATTCTTTGTATCCTTTGAATCCTTAAATTAAAGTCAGTTAATAATGAATCACATCGATTAGCTGTTTACTTTTCACTACACATGTGATAGAACAGCAGAAAGAAAAGTTGTATGAACGTACTTTATCAGTTGAAATATTTAGATTTTCAATCACAAGCTGATTTTCTCTACTATCGCCAACACAACAGCGATAATAACTGTAAGATAATGTCATATAGTACTTCTTGTTATTTGTATTATATTTTGAAATTGGTATTTTGACTTTAAGTAAAAGTGGTGTAATATGGTTTTTGACTGAAGGCTGTAATATTACACCGGTGGTAATTTACACATGGTTTGAAGACTGGGGAGATTATTGCATTATATTACATGGAGAGATTTTAATCACAAGAGTTTTTGTCCTAGAATCAAAAACAGCAACTTTTTAGCAAAATGAGAAAACAATCAATGATTTGTCTCTGCAAATTAAACCCCTCTACACCTCTCCCAACCTACAAAATTGTTGTAAGAGCATATACTGTGGTTTTATGTTAAGAATGAATTAATATTAACTTGCTCAACATGTACGCTTTGAAATATACTCCCATATTATGAATATTAGTATTTTTTTTCTATTAGGATAAAATTTCAATTGACTTGAGCTACCTACAAATATTTTCCAAATGTCTCAGAATATCGTCTGAGTTATTTCATCATGGCTATGCAGCATTTAACAAATGGCCATCTAAAAATATAATATTTTGTTTTTTATTTTCACCCAAATAAGCTTTGGCATAGGGGTGAGATTTACCGGGATGGAAAATACCGGTGTGGAATATACCTAGAACCCGCATTTGAATGTTTCATGTTGGCATACTCTTTTTTTTTTCTTTGTGTATCCGGGTCCAGGATGACTGAATGAATACCGGTGCAGGAAACTGTTCAGTAGGAGCGAGTATTCGAGTTCTGCGTGTCTCATATAAGACTATTAATATAGGAAGATATTGTAGTAATCGGACTAAAATATTTATGAATATATACAATTTCCCGAAAAAAAGTACACTGCTTTATTAACTGAAATGATATATCATTTCTCAATAACTATTAATTTTATTTCATTAAATTCTTCTACTGAAATTATATTCATCTCTCTTTCATATAAATAAGTAGGTACGTATTTCAAATTTATGATCTTTGTAGATGATATTTTTCATTGAATATGACGGTTCTGTTTGAATACTATTTTGAATACCACTCTATTTTTTATTTCTCTATTAACTAAGGTTACTGGTTATAAAACCGCAAACCATTTTAAATTTTGGTTCTAAAGTTTTATTATAATATGTAATTTAAGATTTGTTTCCGTTCTTTCTACTATCCCTCTGAATTTCAAGTAAATTAAGAAAAAGCCCGCATGTCCGATATATGCTAACTAGATCCGGCAAATTCAAAGCATTAACAAAGCTCATTCCAAAATAGATCCATATAAAGAATCCAAGTACCTAATTAAGTATTTCTTACTAAAACTTTTCATATATCATAACTAGGGTTGTGAAAATATGTGTTTAAAATCATATTATGAATCATCATATTCATATATGATATGCATTTTCAGTTCTAGAGATCTGTTAATTTTTAAACACTGTATTTGAATAGGTATGTACTAGGTACAGACGAACGAACTCACCTACTCAAGTATGCGGGCTTTTTCTTCTAATGAATCTCAGAATGAAAAAAAAAGAGAAATGTGAATATTTCTTATATAATTAATTGTGAACAGAATACTTGATCGATTTAGATTCTGCTTACTGTGATATGTTATAGTACCTTAGCTCTACAAATTTAAAGCAATTACAGATTTTTAAATTTAGAGTGGAGAGGACCTTCAAGAACAGATAAAAAGTATAAATCACTTCATTTGTTTTACTTACAATACTGTTTCAATTTTTATCCTGAAGTGTAGCTAACTTAACTACTTTAGCTTATAATTATATCAATAATATCTTTCTAATTATTAAATTAAACAGTGTGGATCACAGGATATACTTCCATTAGTTAGATATTGTATAACAAATAGTCACACTAATAATATACAAATTATATTTTACATAAAATTTGAATTTTACATTAAAACACAACTAAATGTCCGATATTAATTATAAAATTTGAATTTAACATGTAATTGAAATACCTAGTAACATTCACTCTACTTCTATCAATTTAGGCTTACAAACTAGGCCTAAATGAATCTATTGTTTTCGATCCATTGGCCTGGATCCGGTTGTCGTATCTTCTCCAATCAGTTTTCTCCATCGTGTGACGCGGTAACAAGTTCCTAGCAGAAGCTCCTGATTCTAGACCCACGTGTTTTCTAATATAAATTCACAGTATTGTTAGCAAAACAACATTTCAATGGCTGAAAGTAACAAGGTGAGTTAATTAGCTTTATCACTTTATATATAATTTTAATAATTAGATACTCAAATAGGATACACTATGCCTGTATGCACATGTATATCTGAATATCTTAGTTAAATTAAATGTTTCTATATGTTAATGTAGAGTTGGTACCTGGACTGCTGGATATGCTGAATGCTAATCTCTCTACAGCCTACACTACCGAGTTTACAAAGAGTGAGAGATGAAGATAGATTATTTATAAGGGGGTTGACGTTCCCTTTCCATCAGTCTGAAGAATTTTGGACATTTTAAAATTTATCCCTACTAAAAATCCTAATTTTTTTCTATGCTTACATGTATTTTGCTGAGATCAAACGCTAAAATAAAGGATTTCTTGGAGAACACTTGGTCAGTTTCTACAGACTTGGCTCTCGGTACGTGGTGTATTTCCACCTGTCAAGTTCAGAATCCTTTATGATAGCATGAATGAGCACATTTACTTAATTCTATTTTAAATTTAGGGATCACATCTGTCATGTTGAGTCACAATGATATAAAAATAATAATTTTGTAGTGAAAATTATAATATATCACAAAAGAATGGTTATCAAAGATATTAAATTACAATAAGAAGATAGCCGATAAATTGTTCAAATGAGCAATTGCTCGAATGATCAATCACTCACATGATCAAAATAATGAAATACAGTTGTTATAATAATTACTAATTAGAAATAAGGGCGGTTAAGTGCAGCTAATCGAAGTAATTCCATTTCCCAGACAAGAAGGATTTATTCCTGGGTTATTATAGGGCAATACATGACCATTGGTCGAATTACTGTACCCAAAGACTAAAATTGCTACAATAATTCCTTTTCTATAAAAAGAAGAAAACTGGAATAGTAAGATTTAAAAACAGTAATACAATGATTAATAGTAATTGGCAGAGAAAAAAAAGGTTAATATCAATTACTAATTAGAAACCAGCAAACATAGTCGTGTCAATTATATTTCTAAACGATAAAACGTTCTTTACACTTTCGATGTCGAAAAAAGAAACAAAATAGATCCCTCTGTATTGCTCCGATACAATTTTATATTAGCGAAGCAACACTCAAAGTAATAAAAAAGATATTTAAACGAAAGCGTTTTAGTAATGGAATAGACAGTACATGCGAATGATGCGATATAAAATATAGATCTAGGTATATTAAAGATATTTGGAAACTGTCTCTGTAATTAATTAATTCACTGTATCAGAACTCAGAAAATCTTCATTTATTATTTCTAAATTAGTAACCAGAAAAAGATAATTCATCGTTCAGGTATATTTTTAGATTAGCGATGCAACGCTCAACTAAATAAAAAAAAAAGCAAAATAAACGAGAGTTTTAGTATTGAAATAGATAGAAAACATGATGTCAAATATATATCTATATTGAAGATATATTTCCAGAAGAAAGTTAAAATATCGAACTGTATTTGTTACCAACTTCTACTTTATTAAGTATAGTGCAATTTACGTTTGGGGAATATCAATCTTATTAATGTTAAATAACAATTGGGAAGAATTGAATTGATGTGTCTATGTATCGAACGTGGGCCTGCAACTCTGTGCTCTTGAACGCTGTCACTCTGCCATTCCGGATACATTTTAATAAAAAAATGATATTAAACATCTCGCAGACACTAAGATATTTTAAAGTAATTGATCGATTTACTTGGTCGAATATATATATTTCGTTTATTTTCATTTCCAATGAAATTGAACATCCTTATAGTTATATAAATAATATTCTCATTATTTTTCTATTTATTTATTTCAAAATTTTGAGCAGTGAAATTGTGAAAATAATAATCAAATTACCGTCATGTTTATTATTTCAGAGGCACACATGAATTCCTCCCGAACATTATATCAAATAAACATTGTTTATACCACAATATTAATTGGGCAGAAACATATTGACGATCAGAAATCGCGTTCAATATGCATCTATATAGTAACCGTAAGTCTTCAGAATCATGTAAACCATAATTCAGTAGTATGATAATATGAACCACCACTCGATCATCTCTAATAACCTTACTAGGCATCAATATAGCCGACTTAAATTTCTATTTTAGTACTAGCTTCAAAGTTTAGATAAAATAAGAAAATTTAGAGGTACTTCATTATACAGTGAAACCGCTTAGTTATGAAGTAATGGTTTCTATATAACTGAGATCCACTTCATAATTCGTGTGCAGTGATAGTTTTCTGTGATTAAAATCATAGAGAATTTTTGTCATTGAGGGATGACTATGACAAATATTATTCTTATACAGATGTGCTGTATGCACTATATTTTTTTACAAAATTGAGGTAATTAAACAAATATTAAGTAAATGTCATGGGAAATTAATATAGCAACTCATTATTGCACAAAAAATAATATATATCATAGTAGTAGTCATTTATTCCTAAATTTAAATCAGTAACAAAAAATACACATCATTGACATCTACAGCAATACAGAAAACACTGTTCATACTCAATATATCCGATTTATTGATAACCAAATCTTTATAGTAAATCTTTGCCTTCCTGATTTACATTTTCATAAATAAATTGTAATACTCCATTATAGGTGGTATCCTCTAATTGGATATCATCCTTGACCTTTAATAATTAGTGGGAATCATCCTATAATTGGGTATTGCCCTATAATTGTGTATTACCCTATAAAAGATTATTATTCTATAATAAAGTATTATCTTATTATATGGTAGAGTCTGGTGGAGAAGATTGCAAAAACTCACTATTGCATTGAAGTTGTATTTTTCATAAAAAACTTCTATATTGTAATTGCTTGTCATACTTGCATTTTTCATTTTCATTTCTGCAATATGATTTTTAATTCTGCCAATTCAGTATTCACTTCTGCCATCTTGACTTGGAAAAGGTATAGTTATACCTCAAGAACTATCGTTTTCTATGATTTAAACAAAGAAAAATACTTCATAACTCAGGAGCATTTCATAATTTAGGTCCTTCATTACTCGGGTGCTTCATAAAAAAAATTCATAACTCAGAAGTTTTACTGTATATTTTTTTCAGAACTCTATGGGTGCACTCCCAGAAGAAATGGTTTTCAAGATTCTTGGCAATATGGAACGACTGGCCGAAAGATCCAATATGGCGAAAGTTTCCCATAGGTTCAATAGACTGGCAAACGATAAATACTGGAGAAGAAGCATCTTCATCCCGGTGAGTTATTTCGTAATTTCTCGGTCCCACGCGGGATGTCCCTCTCTGTCCCACGCGAGATGTCCACCTCTGTCCCTCGTCTGTTTTACGCGGGAAAAAGTTATATAATTATTGAGTGATGGTGCAAATCTTAATAGTAAAAATATCGATACATATTGCAACAAGTTCATTCTCAAGCTTCATTTACTTATCATAACTAGGTAGGTATTGATAAACACTAGTAGATATACCTAACTAGGTAGCTATTGATGAACAGATGTAGGTATCTAGGTAGGCATTGATGAATAATACTAGTAGGTAACTAGGTAGGTATTGATGAACACTAGTAGGTAACTAGGTAGGTATTGATAAACATTGGTAGGTATTAACAAACAGTTGTAGGTAACTAGGTTGGAATTGATAAACACTAGTAGATAACTAGGTAGGTATTGACGAACAGTTGTAGATAACTAGGTATTATTGATGAGCACTAGCAGGTAACGGGTGTAGGTCATAAGCCCCCCTCCCCGGTCAAGAGCCCCCCTGTCGAGAGCCCCCAGGTCATGAGCCCCCCCCCCGTATTTTAATTCTTATTCACCTATGTATTATTTAATCCTTATTGGCACTTTTGTAGTTCATTACTGATTAAACATAGAATATATGTATATAAGGGGGAGTGCCGCCCCCCGAACTCCCCTGCCAGGTCTTTAAGCAATCATGAAGTGCGCAGTACAAGAAATTAGCGGATACAACAAACTACATTAGCAACTCTCAGTTATTTCTCTCTAAGTAGTTCTTCATTTGTTTAACCAGGTAAATAAGGATTTAAAAAACAGGGAGGGGCGGCTCGTGACCGAGGGGGGGGGGGCTCTTGACCGTACCCGTAGGTAACTAGGTGTGTATTGATGAACACTAGTGGGTAACTAGGCAGGTTTAGATGAACGCTAGTAGGTAACTATGTAGGTATTGATGAATACTAGTAGGTAACTAGGACCTAGGTTGGTATTTATAAACAGTTGTAGGCAACTAGGTAGGCATTGATAAACACAAGTAAATAACTAGTTAGGTATTGATAAGCAGTTGTTGGCAACTAAGTAGGTATTGATAAACACCAGTAGGTAACTAGGTAGGTATTGACAAACAGTTGTAGGTAACTAAGTAGGTACTGATAAATACTACGTAATAGGTAACTAGGTAAGTAGTGATAACAACCAGTAGGTACTAGGTTGGTATTGATGAACAGTTATAAGTTACTAGGTAGTTATTGATAAACATTAGTAGGTAACTAGATAGAAGTGATAACCAACAGAAGCCCAGGCAGAAGGTAACTATAGGTAAGATTAATTAACAGTTATAGGTAATTAGGTAGTTAATAACATTTATTAACATTATTAATACAAATATTATTAAATAACTTTATACATATTTTTATCATTTACATTAAAAAAGATACCAAAATGTAGAATATTAAATCATATTTATTTAATATAACTTTAAAAAGCACGCAAGTTATCAAGTTGCATAAAGATCATTCCAATACTACTTCTACCTTGTCCAGGATGGCTCAGTGGTAGCGTCGCCGACTCAATAGTTCATCACACTGCAGTCCTGAATTTGAGTCCCGAGAACACCACTACATTTTTTTTTCCATTTCTTCCCATTTAATTTGTATATAACAATATGTAATATTAAAATAATTGATATACAGCCAAATGTACATATGTCCTATATGCAATAAAGTAAGTAATTGCAATAATGATTACTATTATCTTTTTTATTTCTTATACATATTTATATACCCCAATTAACCGAAGTAGTTTGAGCAGAAGGGAAATATGCCCCTCTTGCAGAGTGGGGCATCCACACTCTGTCCCACGTCTTGCAGAGGGAGACATCTGCACTCTGTCCCACATCTTGCAGAGAGGGACATCTGCACACTGTCCCACGTCTAAAATCCCTCTTCCTTCTATACTCTATAGCGAGGGACATTCGCACTCTGTCCCACGTGGGTCCCACGTCTTGAATCCCTCTATAGCGAGGGACATCCACATTCTGTCCCACGTGGGTCCCGCGTCTTGAAAACGGAGTGTGGTAAGACGTGGGACATGTGGATGTCCCCCTCTGTCAGATAGGGACAAGACGTGGGATCAGACTTCTTGCAGAGTGAAAACGAAGAGGGTTAGACGTTTGCAAGACATCTGATTTCCCCCGCCCCACATCTTACCCCCCGTCTTAAATCTCTCTATAGCGAGGGGTATCAGACGTCTTAAGACGTGGGACAAACAGCTTTTGGTTACCTGAGATATTCTTCATACCATATACAATATGATATGCATATCTGAATTTTTTTTCTAGAACTCAATATTTTAATCAAGTTTGATGATTCGAAAATTAGAACTAATTTATAATACTGTAAAAGTTATAAGGCATATTTGAATAATGAGTTTATTTTTTTCCACAGATGTTAGAATACGAGAAGTACTCCATTATTGACAGTACGAAATTGATGTTTCAAGAAAAATTAATGAAGGACATTAATAACTCGAGATGTTTGGAAGTGCTAACCATAGAGATCCCTGCTATAGAGGTTTCGAAAACTCCCGCAGGTCATTATAAGTCTCTATTAACCATGATTATTGGTGAAATCAAGAAATTGAGAAATCTCATTGGGGTTTGCATGGTCCTCCGTTCAACCGGTAATATTTCCCATTGTATGTTCTTCTTCTCTCCAGAATGCAGAGAAGCCAATAATGGTGGTTGTCTAATCCGATTCAAACCTGTTAACGAGATCTTTATAAGATTTGAAGGAAAAGATACAACAGCATTGGAGAAGTTCATAGAAATTTCAAAGGGATACGTGAGAAAAGTGGACTTCGAATGCCCAATAACTTTACCTTTACTCAAAGAATTAAGTGAATGTAATGAAATGGAGACTGTAAAATTGAATGGTGAATTGATTCTACCTCCTAACTTCAATGAAATCAGCTTACCAACAATAGACTCCAGAGAAATTCTTATGGGTCACCTTGTATGCTCACAAAAACCTGATCTAGCTTCAAAATTGGCATTTACTTTTATGCCCGATATATTGCATGTATTAAATCTTTCACTTTCCTTTCTGAGGGCGTCCCTAAATAATATCTTCTCAAGATGTCCAAATTTACAACGCATAAACGTCAGCATGGAAATGGACGAAGACGTCACTGATGAAGTGTTCTCAGATTTCTGTAATAAATTGCTACGTTCCGTAAATGATCATTTATCGGTATATCAACTGACCTTTTGGGAAATCAGGCCTCAATTGAAAAATATTTTATATAATTCAATGCAAGTTAATTTGACAAGAAGAAGCCATCTCGGTAGGAGCATAGAGAAAGCAGGGGTAATAATAAGACTATAGTACTGTTCAAGTCACTTAATAAAATGTGTTTTCTATTAATAAATTAGTTGTTTTGTCATAATTATACCTTAATAGCCCAAAAATACTAAAATTTTATTCGGCGGGGAAAAGTCAAGCGTGAAAAAGTTCGGTGGGTAATAATTCAAGCGGGGAAAAGTATTGTGTCATACACATCATATTGTGTCATACACATCATATTGTGTCATACACATCATATTGTGTCATACACATCATATTGTGTCATACACATCATATTGTGTCATACACATCATATTGTGTCATACACATCATATTGTGTCATACACATCATATTGTGTCATACACATCATATTGTGTCATACACATCATATTGTGTCATACACATCATATTGTGTCATACATATCATATTGTGTCATACACATCATATTGTGTCATACACATCATATTGTGTCATACACATCATATTGTGTCATTCACATCATATTGTGTCATTCACATCATATTGTGTCATACACATCATATTGTGTCATTCACATCATATTGTGTCATTCACATCATATTGTGTCATACACATCATATTGTGTCATTCACATCATATTGTGTCATACACATCATATTGTGTCATTCACATCATATTGTGTCATACACATCATATTGTGTCATACACATCATATTGTGTCATACACATCATATTGTGTCATACATATCATATTGTGTCATACACATCATATTGTGTCATACACATCATATTGTGTCATACACATCATATTGTGTCATTCACATCATATTGTGTCATTCACATCATATTGTGTCATACACATCATATTGTGTCATACACATCATATTGTGTCATTCACATCATATTGTGTCATACACATCATATTGTGTCATGCACATCATATTGTGTCATTCACATCATATTGTGTCATACACATCATATTGTGTCATGCACATCATATTGTGTCAAACACATCATATTGTGTCATACACATCATATTGTGTCATACACATCATATTGTGTCATACACATCATATTGTGTCATACACATCATATTGTGTGATACACATCATATTGTGTCATACACATCATATTGTGTCATACACATCATATTGTGTCATTCACATCATATTGTGTCATACATATCATATTGTGTCATACACATCATATTGTGTCATACACATCATATTGTGTCATACACATCATATTGTGTCATACACATCATATTGTGTCATACACATCATATTGTGTCATACACATCATATTGTGTCATACACATCATATTGTGTCATACACATCATATTGTGTCATACACATCATATTGTGTCATTCACATCATATTGTGTCATACACATCATATTGTGTCATACACATCATATTGTGTCATACATATCATATTGTGTCATACACATCATATTGTGTCATACACATCATATTGTGTCATACACATCATATTGTGTC
Source organism: Caprella mutica (assembly GCA_947561585.1). Taxonomy (NCBI): domain Eukaryota; kingdom Metazoa; phylum Arthropoda; class Malacostraca; order Amphipoda; family Caprellidae; genus Caprella; species Caprella mutica. The sequence goes on from CANNZV010003630.1 coordinate 27,241, forward strand.
ATACACATCATATTGTGTCATACATATCATATTGTGTCATACACATCATATTGTGTCATACACATCATATTGTGTCATACACATCATATTGTGTCATACACATCATATTGTGTCATTCACATCATATTGTGTCATACACATCATATTGTGTCATACATATCATATTGTGTCATACACATCATATTGTGTCATACACATCATATTGTGTCATTCACATCATATTGTGTCATACACATCATATTGTGTCATACACATCATATTGTGTCATACACATCATATTGTGTCATTCACATCATATTGTGTCATACACATCATATTGTGTCATACACATCATATTGTGTCATACACATCATATTGTGTCATTCACATCATATTGTGTCATACACATCATATTGTGTCATACACATCATATTGTGTCATGCACATCATATTGTGTCATACACATCATATTGTGTCATTCACATCATATTGTGTCATTCACATCATATTGTGTCATTCACATCATATTGTGTCATACACATCATATTGTATCATACACATCATATTGTGTCATACACATCATATTGTGTCATACACATCATATTGTGTCATGCACATCATATTGTGTCATACACATCATATTGTGTCATGTACATCATATTGTGTCATACACATCATATTGTGTCATACACATCATATTGTGTCATTCACATCATATTGTGTCATACACATCATATTGTGTCATACACATCATATTGTGTCATTCACATCATATTGTGTCATTCACATCATATTGTGTCATTCACATCATATTGTGTCATACACATCATATTGTATCATACACATCATATTGTGTCATACACATCATATTGTGTCATACACATCATATTGTGTCATGCACATCATATTGTGTCATACACATCATATTGTGTCATGTACATCATATTGTGTCATACACATCATATTGTGTCATTCACATCATATTGTGTCATACACATCATATTGTGTCATTCACATCATATTGTGTCATACACATCATATTGTGTCATACACATCATATTGTGTCATACGTACACATCATATTGTGTCATTCACATCATATTGTGTCATACACATCATATTGTGTCATACACATCATATTGTGTCATGCACATCATATTGTGTCATACACATCATATTGTGTCATACACATCATATTGTGTCATACACATCATATTGTGTCATACACATCATATTGTGTCATACACATCATATTGTGTCATTCACATCATATTGTGTCATACACATCATATTGTGTCATACACATCATATTGTGTCATGCACATCATATTGTGTCATACACATCATATTGTGTCATTCACATCATATTGTGTCATACACATCATATTGTGTCATACACATCATATTGTGTCATGCACATCATATTGTGTCATACACATCATATTGTGTCATACACATCATATTGTGTCATACACATCATATTGTGTCATACACATCATATTGTGTCATTCACATCATATTGTGTCATACACATCATATTGTGTCATACACATCATATTGTGTCATACACATCATATTGTGTCATACACATCATATTGTGTCATACACATCATATTGTGTCATGCACATCATATTGTGTCATACACATCATATTGTGTCATACACATCATATTGTGTCATACTCATCATATTGTGTCATGCAAACAATCTGAAGAAACCTTATTATTAATTCTTCCTATTTTCAATACAATGTTATTTGAATATTGTGTTTCTAAAATGCTTTATTATTATCCCATGATTTTTACAACTTTGTCGCTACTTCATAAGTTTATTGAATCCATCACAATATTGAATAAAAAGAGAATATATCGCACTCAGTATTGATTAGTAGGGTGGGCCCAAAAATAATATTTCGGAAATTACTCATGGACAGCGGTGGGCAGCGCTACTTTGATGATACATGCATAATAATGTAGCGGCACTGCCGCTTCCGCTACACTTTCAGAAAAGCAGCGGCGCTGCCGCTTCCGCTACAGCAGAATGTAGCGGCAGCGCTACAGCGCTACTTTCCAAAAAATTATCATATATGCTGTAAAAATAAATTTATTATTTTTACGGCCACATACAGTAGCTTATATTCTTACGTAGCTTATTATTCTTACGGCCACGAAATAGATACGAGACAGTGCAAGGAAAATTCGTCCAGGGAAAATTCGTTCATGAAAAATTCGTCCACGGAAAATTAGTCCACTGAAAATTTGTCCGTTTTCTCGAATTAGGAATAGAAAGAAAGATTTCATTGAGTGATGACAATATATGCAAGAGATAATTGCAGTCGCATTAAATCTGGTTAGATGAAAATAACACATATTTTTCCGTTTTATAACTGTTGATGATAAATTCATTTTTTGTAGCTAATATATTATGTTATTTATAATTAAATATTTAAAAAAAAACGTAATCCATTATTTAAATTGAAGAGCTGGACTTTTTCAGCAATGCAAAAAAATAGGCATTAGGCAATATTTGTCAAAAAAATTATTTTTCATTCGGAGTGTAAAGCAATACTAGCTTTATATTTTCTCGTCAATATCTCGATATTTTGGCCTTTCATGCTGTGTATCACCTCACTTTGTTTGAATTCTTTTAGTTTGGGTTAACTCTGCTTCCTTTATTTTTCCACGATTAATTTCCAAATAGTAGGATGCTCTTTCTTGAACATTCCAAAATTCAACAGGATTTAACTTGTTTTCGCGTTGATTTCGTTTTCTATTTCATTGTGAAATTGAATTTGATCCAAGTGAAATTGAATTTGATCCTTGTGAAATTGAATTTGATCCTTGTGAAATTGAATTTGATCCTTGTGAAATTGAATTTGATCCTTGTGAAATTGAATTTGATCCTTGTGAAATTGAATTTGATCCTTGTGAAATTGAATTTGATCCTTGTGAAATTGAAGTTGATCCTTGTGAAATTGAATTTGATCCTTGTGAAATTGAAGTTGATCCTTGTGAAATTGAATTTGATCTAAGTGAAAATGAATTTGATCCTTGTGAAATTGAATTTGATCCTTGTGAAATTGAATTTGATCCTTGTGAAATTGAATTTGATCCTTGCGAAATTGAATTTGATCCTTGTGAAATTGAATTTGATCCTTGTGAAATTGAATTTGATCCTTGTGAAATTGAATTTGATCCTTGTGAAATTGAATTTGATCCTTGTGAAATTGAATTTGATCCTTGTGAAATTGAATTTGATCCTTGTGAAATTGAATTTGATCCAAGTGAAATTGAATTTGATCCTTGTGAAATTGAATTTGATCCTTGTGAAATTGAATTTGATCCTTGTGAAATTGAATTTGATCCTTGTGAAATTGAATTTGATCCTTGTGAAATTGAATTTGATCCTTGTGAAATTGAATTTGATCCTTGTGAAATTGAATTTGATCCTTGTGAAATCGAATTTGATCCTTGTGAAATTGAATTTGATCCTTGTGAAATTGAATTTGATCCTTGTGAAATTGAATTTGATCCTTGTGAAATTGAATTTGATCCTTGTGAAATTGAATTTGATCCTTGTGAAATTGAATTTGATCCAAGTGAAATTGAATTTGATCCTTGTGAAATTGAATTTGATCCAAGTGAAATTGAATTTGATCCTTGTGAAATTGAATTTGATCCTTGTGAAATCGAATTTGATCCTTGTGAAATTGAATTTGATCCTTGTGAATTTGAATTTGATCCAAGTGAAATTGAATTTGATCCTTGTGAAATTGAATTTGATCCTTGTGAAATTGAATTTGATCCTTGTGAAATTGAATTTGATCCAAGTGAAATTGAATTTGATCCTTGTGAAATTGAATTTGATCCTTGTGAAATTGAATTTGATCCTTGTGAAATTGAATTTGATCCTTGTGAAATTGAATTTGATCCAAGTGAAATTGAATTTGATCCTTGTGAAATTGAATTTGATCCTTGTGAAATTGAATTTGATCCTTGTGAAATTGAAGTTGATCCTTGTGAAATTGAATTTGATCTAAGTGAAAATGAATTTGATCCTTGTGAAATTGAATTTGATCCTTGTGAAATTGAATTTGATCCTTGTGAAATTGAATTTGATCCTTGCGAAATTGAATTTGATCCTTGTGAAATTGAATTTGATCCTTGTGAATTTGAATTTGATCCTTGTGAAATTGAATTTGATCCTTGTGAAATTGAATTTGATCCTTGTGAAATTGAATTTGATCCTTGTGAAATTGAATTTGATCCTTGTGAAATTGAATTTGATCCTTGTGAAATTGAATTCGATCCAAGTGAAATTGAATTTGATCCTTGTGAAATTGAATTTGATCCAAGTGAAATTGAATTTGATCCTTGTGAAATTGAATTTGATCCTTGTGAAATTGAATTTGATCCTTGTGAAATTGAATTTGATCCTTGTGAAATTGAATTTGATCCTTGTGAAATTGAATTTGATCCTTGTGAAATTGAATTTGATCCTTGTGAAATTGAGTTTGATCCTTGTGAAATTGAATTTGATCCTTGTGAAATTGAATTTGATCCAAGTGAAATTGAATTTGATCCTTGTGAAATTGAATTTGATCCAAGTGAAATTGAATTTGATCCTTGTGAAATTGAATTTGATCCTTGTGAAATTGAATTTGATCCTTGTGAAATTGAATTTGATCCTTGTGAAATTGAATTTGATCCTTGTGAAATTGAATTTGATCCTTGTGAAATTGAATTTGATCCTTGTGAAATTGAATTTGATCCTTGTGAAATTGAATTTGATCCAAGTGAAATTGAATTTGATCCTTGTGAAATTGAATTTGATCCTTGTGAAATCGAATTTGATCCTTGTGAAATTGAATTTGATCCTTGTGAATTTGAATTTGATCCAAGTGAAATTGAATTTGATCCTTGTGAAATTGAATTTGATCCTTGTGAAATTGAATTTGATCCTTGTGAAATTGAATTTGATCCTTGTGAAATTGAATTTGATCCTTGTGAAATTGAATTTGATCCTTGTGAAATTGAATTTGATCCTTGTGAAATTGAATTTGATCAAAGTGAAATTGAATTTGATCCTTGTGAAATTGAATTTGATCCTTGTGAAATTGAATTTGATCCTTGTGAAATTGAATTTGATCCTTGTGAAATTGAATTTGATCCTTGTGAAATTGAATTTGATCCTTGTGAAATTGAATTTGATCCTTGTGAAATTGAATTTGATCCTTGTGAAATTGAATTTGATCCAAGTGAAATTGAATTTGATCCTTGTGAAATTGAATTTGATCCTTGTGAAATTGAATTTGATCCTTGTGAAATTGAAGTTGATCCTTGTGAAATTGAATTTGATCTAAGTGAAAATGAATTTGATCCTTGTGAAATTGAATTTGATCCTTGTGAAATTGAATTTGATCCTTGTGAAATTGAATTTGATCCTTGCGAAATTGAATTTGATCCTTGTGAAATTGAATTTGATCCTTGTGAATTTGAATTTGATCCTTGTGAAATTGAATTTGATCCTTGTGAAATTGAATTTGATCCTTGTGAAATTGAATTTGATCCTTGTGAAATTGAATTTGATCCTTGTGAAATTGAATTTGATCCTTGTGAAATTGAATTTGATCCTTGTGAAATTGAATTTGATCCAAGTGAAATTGAATTTGATCCTTGTGAAATTGAATTTGATCCAAGTGAAATTGAATTTGATCCTTGTGAAATTGAATTTGATCCTTGTGAAATTGAATTTGATCCTTGTGAAATTGAATTTGATCCTTGTGAAATTGAATTTGATCCTTGTGAAATTGAATTTGATCCTTGTGAAATTGAATTTGATCCTTGTGAAATTGAATTTGATCCTTGTGAAATTGAATTTGATCCTTGTGAAATTGAATTTGATCCTTGTGAAATTGAATTTGATCCTTGTGAAATTGAATTTGATCCAAGTGAAATTGAATTTGATCCTTGTGAAATTGAATTTGATCCAAGTGAAATTGAATTTGATCCTTGTGAAATTGAATTTGATCCAAGTGAAATTGAATTTGATCCTTGTGAAATTGAATTTGATCCTTGTGAAATTGAATTTGATCCTTGTGAAATTGAATTTGATCCTTGTGAAATTGAATTTGATCCTTGTGAAATTGAATTTGATCCTTGTGAAATTGAATTTGATCCAAGTGAAATTGAATTTGATCCTTGTGAAATTGAATTTGATCCAAGTGAAATTGAATTTGATCCTTGTGAAATTGAATTTGATCCTTGTGAAATTGAATTTGATCTAAGTGAAATTGAATTTGATCCTTGTGAAATTGAATTTGATCCTTGTGAAATTGAATTTGATCCTTGTGAAATTGAATTTGATCCAAGTGAAATTGAATTTGATCCTTGTGAAATTGAATTTGATCCTTGTGAAATCGAATTTGATCCTTGTGAAATTGAATTTGATCCTTGTGAATTTGAATTTGATCCAAGTGAAATTGAATTTGATCCTTGTGAAATTGAATTTGATCCTTGTGAAATTGAATTTGATCCTTGTGAAATTGAATTTGATCCTTGTGAAATTGAATTTGATCCTTGTGAAATTGAATTTGATCCTTGTGAAATTGAATTTGATCCTTGTGAAATTGAATTTGATCCTTGTGAAATTGAATTTGATCCTTGTGAAATTGAATTTGATCCAAGTGAAATTGAATTTGATCCTTGTGAAATTGAATTTGATCCTTGTGAAATTGAATTTGATCCTTGTGAAATTGAATTTGATCCTTGTGAAATTGAATTTGATCTAAGTGAAATTGAATTTGATCTAAGTGAAATTGAATTTGATCCTTGTGAAATTGAATTTGATCCTTGTGAAATTGAATTTGATCCTTGTGAAATTGAATTTGATCCTTGTGAATTTGAATTTGATCCTTGTGAAATTGAATTTGATCCTTGTGAAATTGAATTTGATCCTTGTGAAATTGAATTTGATCCTTGTGAATTTGAATCTGATCCTTGTGAAATTGAATTTGATCCTTGTGAAATTGAATTTGATCCTTGTGAAATTGAATTTGATCCTTGTGAAATTGAATTTGATCCTTGTGAAATTGAATTTGATCCTTGTGAAATTGAATTTGATCCTTATGCAATTGAATTTGATCCTTATGCAATTGAATTTGATCCTTATGAAATTATATTTGATCCAAGTGAAATAATATTTGATCCAAGTGAAATAATATTTGATCCAAGTGAAATTGAATATTTTATCATTCCAATACCTCACATTTTGTGTCATTGTCTGTTGGTTGGTTGCAAGAAAAATGTCATGCTTTTAATATTTAAAAAGAAATATTTATGTAATTTATTTACATGAAATTTATTTACATAACATTTATTTACAACTTTATGTAAATAATTTTTATGTAAATATATTTTAGTGAATAAATTTTACGTAAATAAATTTTACGTAATTAATTTTATGTAAATAAACTTTATGTAAATACATTATCTGTAAATAGATTATATGTAAATAAATTATCAGTAAATAAATTATATGTAAATGAATTTTATGTATATATAATGGGGGTACTGAAAGATATTGATAGGCCAATTAAAATGGTGGACTTAGATTATTTTGGTGGGAAATGATAGATTACTATGGTGGGAAATGATAGATTATTATGGTGGGAAATGATAGATTACTATGGTGGGAAATGATAGATTATTGTGGTGGGAAATGATAGATTACTATGGTGGGAAATGATTGATTATTATGGTGGGAAATGATAGATTACTATGGTGGGAAATGATAGATTATTATGGTGGGAAATGATAGATTACTATGGTGAGCAAAGATAGATTATTATCGTGAGTAATGATAGATTATTATGGTGGGCAATGATAGATTATTATGGTGGGCAATGATAGATTATTATGGTTAGCAATGATGTATTTTCATGGTGGAAATGAATGGAAGATTACGGTGGTAAATGGAAGATTATGGTAGGCAATAAAAGATTATTGTGGGTAATGAAAGATTATGGTGGGCAATGAAAGATTATGGTGGGCAATGAAAGATTATGGTGGGCAATGAAAGATTATGGTGGGCAATGAAATATTATGGTGGATAATGAAATATTAGGGTTGACAATGAAAGACTATGGTGGACAATGAAGGATTATGGTGGGCAATGAAGGATTATGGTGGGCAATGAAGGAGTATGGTGGGCAATGAAAGATTATGGTGAGCAATGAAGGATTATGGTGGCTAGTGAAGGATTATGGTGGGCAATGAAAGATTATGGTGGGCAATGAAAGATTAAAGTGGGCAATGAAAGATTAAAGTGGCAATGAGAGATTATGATGGGCCCTTCATAATCTCTCATAAATTATACAAATATTTTTTATATTTTAAATATTAAAATCATGACATTTTTCTTGCAACCAACCAAGAAACAAAGACACAAAATGTGAGGTACAGAGATGATAAAATATTCAATTTCACTTCGATCAAATATATTTCACATGGATCAAATATTATTTCATTTGGATCAAATTCAATTTCACTTTGATCAAATTCAAATTCAAATGGATCAAAAATTATTTCAATTGGATCAACTAGAACTGTAAATGATATACATACCAGGTAAACCTACTATAAACCGGTATTTCCACAGAGTGTTTCAGGTCATTGCACTAGATACCTTGTGATGTGTGTGCCGAGTGTACTGAAGATAGTGCACGGTAAAGGATTTCTATAGACAATAATGAGAGCTCAAGACAACTGACAATATATGAATGTACTAAATAAAAACAGATAATTTTATGCTCTATGAAATGTTTTTGGTAGTAGGGTACTAAGTTCAAGATATTGGTTGGTTCTACAATTTCGGACACGTCAGAAAAGAAAGTATTATAATTATTATTTAACTTCTATTCTAATTCGTTCAGATTAACCTCTTGTTTCACATTACCGTTTTTGTGTAATTGTCTATCACTAAATCCTTAATCCTTCTTTTTTTCTATTCACAAAGTGTGAGTTTGAGTCATTCTTCAGTAGAGTGATATAGCGTGTGAGAGTGAATTAAGTGATATAGCGTGTGAGAGTGAATTAAGTGATATAGCGTGTGAGAGTGAATTAAGTGATATAGCGTGTGAGAGTGAATTAAGTGATATAGCGTGTGAGAGTGAATTAAGTGATATAGCGTGTGAGAGTGAATTAAGTGATATAGCGTGTGAGAGTGGATCAAGTGATATTAAGTAGAGAGAACATTGATAATCTGAATGAAGTAGAGAGAACATTGATAATCTGAATGAATTAGAGAGAACATTGATAATGTGAATGAAGTAGAGAGAACATTGGTAATCTGAATGAAGTAGAGAGAACATTGATAATCTGAATGAAGAAGTGAGAACATTGATAATCTAAATGAAGTAGAGAGAACATTGATAATCTGAATGAAGTAGAGAGAACATTGATAATCTGAATGAAGTAGAGAGAACATTGATAATCTGAATGAGTAGAGAGAACATTGATAATCTGAATGAAGTAGAGAGAATATTGATAATCTGAATGAAGTAGAGAGAACATTGATAATCTGAATGAAGTAGAGAAAATATTGATAATCTGAATGAAGTAGAGAGAACATTGATAATCTGAATGAAGTAGAGAGAACATTGATAATCTGAATGAAGTAGAGAGAACATTGATAATCTGAATGAAGTAGAGAGAACATTGATAATCTGAATGAAGTAGAGAGAACATTGATAATCTGAATGAAGTAGAGAGAACATTGATAATCTGAATGAAGTAGAGAGAACATTGATAATCTGAATGAAGTAGAAAGAACATTGATAATCTGAATGAAGTAGAGAGAACATTGATAATATGAATGAAGTAGAGAGAACATTGATAATCTGAATGAAGTAGAGAGAACATTGATAATCTGAATGAAGTAGAGAGAACATTGATAATCTGAATGAAGTAGAGAGAACATTGATAATCTGAATGAAGTAGAGAGAACATTGATAATCTGAATGAAGTAGAGAGAACATTGATAATCTGAATGAAGTAGAGAGAACATTGATAATCTGAATGAAGTAGAAAGAACATTGATAATCTGAATGAAGTAGAGAGAACATTGATAATCTGAATGAAGTAGAGAGAACATTGATAATCTGAATGAAGTAGAGAGAACATTGATAATCTGAATGAAGTAGAAAGAACATTGATAATCTGAATGAAGTAGAGAGAACATTGATAATCTGAATGAAGTAGAGAGAACATTGATAATCTGAATGAAGTAGAGAGAACATTGATAATCTGAATGAAGTAGAGAGAATATTGATAATCTGAATGAAGTAGAGAGAACATTGATAATCTGAATGAAGTAGAGAGAACATTGATAATCTGAATGAAGTAGAGAGAACATTGATAATCTGAATGAAGTAGAGAGAACATTGATAATCTGAATGAAGTAGAGAGAACATTGATAATCTGAATGAAGTAGAGAGAATATTGATAATCTGAATGAAGTAGAGAGAACCTTGATAATCTGAATGAAGTAGAGAGAACATTGATAATCTGAATGAAGTAGAGAGAACATTGATAATCTGAATGAAGTAGAGAGAACATTGATAATATGAATGAAGTAGAGAGAACATTGATAATCTGAATGAAGTAGAGAGAACATTGATAATCTGAATGAAGTAGAGATAACATTGATAATCTGAATGAAGTAGAGAGAACATTGATAATCTGAATGAAGTAGAGAGAACATTGATAATCTGAATGAAGTAGAGAGAACATTGATAATCTGAATGAGGTAGAGATAACATTGATAATCTGAATGAAGTAGAGAGAACATTGATAATCTGAATGAAGTAGAGAGAACATTGATAATCTGAATGAAGTAGAGAGAACATTGATAATCTGAATGAAGTAGAGAGAACATTGATAATCTGAATGAAGTAGAAAGAACATTGATAATCTGAATGAAGTAGAGAGAACATTGATAATCTGAATGAAGTAGAGAGAACATTGATAATCTGAATGAAGTAGAGAGAACATTAATAATCTGAATGAAGTAGAGAGAACATTGATAATCTGAATGAAGTAGAGAGAACATTGATAATATGAATGAAGTAGAGAGAACATTGATAATCTGAATGAAGTAGAGAGAACATTGACAATCTGAATGAAGTAGAGAGAACATTGATAATCTGAATGAAGTAGAGAGAACATTGATAATCTGAATGAAGTAGAGAGAACATTGATAATCTGAATGAAGTAGAGAGAACATTGATAATCTGAATGAAGTAGAAAGAACATTGATAATCTGAATGAAGTAGAGAGAACATTGATAATCTGAATGAAGTAGAGAGAACATTGATAATCTGAATGAAGTAGAGAGAACATTGATAATCTGAATGAAGTAGAGAGAACATTGATAATCTGAATGAAGTAGAGAGAACATTGATAATATGAATGAAGTAGAGAGAACATTGATAATCTGAATGAAGTAGAGAGAACATTGATAATCTGAATGAAGTAGAGATAACATTGATAATCTGAATGAAGTAGAGAGAACATTGATAATCTGAATGAAGTAGAGAGAACATTGATAATCTGAATGAAGTAGAGAGAACATTGATAATCTGAATGAAGTAGAGATAACATTGATAATCTGAATGAAGTAGAGAGAACATTGATAATCTGAATGAAGTAGAGAGAACATTGATAATCTGAATGAAGTAGAGAGAACATTGATAATCTGAATGAAGTAGAGAGAACATTGATAATCTGAATGAAGTAGAGAGAACATTGATAATCTGATTGAACTTGAGAGTTAGAGTGGTGTTAATTGCAATGCATGAGTAATTTTGTCTACTGTGTCGTAGTACATCATTATAATGTACTTATATGCACGCATTCACTGTAGCATTTCCACCCCAAGATACTACTATGCACACTTAATGGTTCATTTCAGCTCTGTCGTTGTCTCTGTAAGGTAGTGTAATCAGTGGTACTACGTACCGAAAGTAGTGTTACTGTGTACTGAAAGTAGTATAACTACGTACCGAAAATAGTGTTACTGCGTACCGAAAGTAGTGTTACTGCGTACTGATAGTAGTGTTACTACGTACTGATAGTAGTGTTACTGTGTACTGATAGTAGTGTTACTACGTACCGAAAGTAGTGTTACTGCGTACCAAAAGTAGTGTAACTACTTACTGAAAGTAGTGTGACTATATACGTACCGAAAGTAGTTTAACTACTTACCGAAAGTAGTGTAACTACTTACCGAAAGTAGTGTAACTACTTACCGAAAGTAGGGTAAACTACTTACTGAAAGTAGTGTGACTATATACGTACCGAAAGTAGTTTAACTACTTACCGAAAGTAGTGTAACTACTTACCGAAAGTAGTGTAACTACGTACCGAAAGTAGTGTAAACTACTTACCGAAAGTAGTGTAAACTACGTACCGAAAGTAGTGTAAACTACTTACCGAAAGTAGTGTAACTACTTACCGAAAGTAGTGTAAACTACTTCATGAAAGTAATGTAACTACGTACCGAAAGTAGTGTAAACTACTTACCGAAAGTAGTGTAAACTACTTACCGAAAGTAGTGTAACTACTTACCGAAAGTAGTGTAAACTACTTCCCGAAAGTAGTGTAAACTACTTTTAAGAAATTATATAGACAATAATTGCAAGGGACAATAGATGCATCAAATAGAGAGCACATGCAGGTTATTCATTTTCGTGACCGGAAAATTCGTCCACGGAAAATGCATCCACTGAATATTCGTCCACGGGAAATTTGTCCACAGAAAATTCGTCCTCGGAAAATTCGTACTCGGAAAATTAGTCGATTAAACGCAAAATAATTAATTTAAATGGAAAAAATGTTACGATGAATGTTTTGGTATAAAATAGTTTTCATGTACCTATGTTGGTGATAGTACAAAGTTAATCTACTTTGTTGTATCCATTATAAAGTTTGTTGTATGACAAAATTCATGATTGTTTATAAATGTTAAACGAAACATTAATATTGATAGACATATAATAATCTTATTAACTCAATCTAAGATAAAATATTTGGTGGCTTACCGTTCTGAACACCTGAACATGTTGTTGGTGTTAATGAAAATTTATTCGAGCAGGTCAATTGATTTTATAACTATTTTGTAGCCACGCATACATTTAAATGAAACAGGGAAGACTAAAGAGCATCCTAATATTTGGTAGAAGAGTTAAACTTTTCTAAGAATTGAATCAAAGAGAGATGTCACACAGCGTTTAAGGCCAAAATATCGAGATATTGTCGAACAAACATAAAGTTAGCATTGCGATACACTCCGAATTAAAGAAAATGACGAATATTGCATTGCTGAAAATGTCCAGCTATTCAATTTAAATATTTGATTACGTTTATTTTTTATTTTAAATTATAGATAACATAATATATTAGCTACATAGAATATATTTTTCATTAACAGTTATAACTGCTGAATATATGTGTTATTTTCATTAAACCAGATTTTATGAGACTGCAATTATCTCATATTTATGAATATTGTTAATACTCAATAATGCCTTTCTTTCTATTCCAAATTTAGGAAAACGGACATATTTTCCATTGAGGAATTTTCCGTGGACGAATTATCCTAGCAGCTTCATTTTCTAGTCAATAACCGGCTTGTTTTTTATCTAACTCTTTTTTGCCGTGTGTTATCGCCTCAAGATATCTTTGCCACATATTCTACCCAGTACAGTAGAGTGTGAAGGGATTGAAGTGATGTAGGACTGGCATCCACTAACAACAGATAATTTGTTTGGAGTTGCATATCAATTGATTATTGGCAGGTATAAATTTTTAAAATGTGGATATTGAATGCGGCCTGTGAGTTGCAGTATCTAAATACAGACGATAAATTACGATTGATAGATAGGTATTGAATGTAGCAAACCCTCGTATTACTACAACGTTACACTTGACAAACTTTGTATTAGACCAAGATATTTTAAAAACACAATATATGTCAACCTGACTTTCGTTCTAATGTAAATATTATAAAGCGTTACAATTAAAATACCATGTTCGACATAAATCTCTCTTCGAATTGTGTACTATATTTAATATTTGTTGTTTATTTAATTAATACATAAGTAAACATTTATTGTTATACAGGCAAGCCTTGCTTTAAGTACAACTCACTTTAGTAAAAGCGGTACTTATTTCGAGTCATGGCGGTGATAACGCGTCCAGATGCGGTGCCACCGCCTAGTGCCGTACCAACGCTGACTGCCAAGGCGATAGCACAGACAGTATACTATGCAACTTTGCTTTTCCATTAATTTATCTGTGATTAATTGAAGATGCGTAAACAGGGCAGTGGCACCGCGGCGGTGGAAATGCTAGTATAGTATGGGCCTTACGCTACTTAATTGCCTGCAATATTTTCAGTCCTTATTTTATTGAATTATAACCACTTAGTAGTGTTTATTAATATTTATTGCACTTATATGTACAGTATGGGCCACAAAAATGTTTCCGCTTTTTCAAATATTTATAAATCGTTAGCCAAATACCGGAAAAATTGTATATTTGTCTCTTTTTCTCCGCCTCTTACAGCACTATTAACAAGTAAAACAATTTTGAACCGATGGACATAGTTTAAGAACAGGTAAGCAAAGAGTGAGGGTGATTATTTTTGTCATTGCGCGAATGTCATTCTTAGAGCTAACTCTGTGATTTTACTTACTAAAAGGCAGTGAATAAAAGGAAAAAAATGCAATGGTAGACATTTTAATACAGGGTGCTTACACTTCTTCCTTGGAAAGTATTTCAAAATAGAACAATTTCAGTGACATTTTGATCTTATTGAAGTTTTCACTAGGAATATTCGTTGTTCGCTTTTTGATTGCTTAGTTAAGGCCCGCTTCACACTTGCATTTTTAACAGCACAGAAAAAAAACTCTTTTTAAAATGTGTTGACACTTGCGTTTTTCCATCGTTGAAGTAAAAATTTAATGAGATTTTTCCATCAGCGATAAAAAGAAACACATTTTAAGAAGATCTTTTGTCCACGGTGTTAAAAATGCAAGTGTGAAGCGGGCCTTAACCGTGCAATGAACAAGCGAAAAATGAATATTCAGAGTGAAAACTTCATTGAGATCAAAATGTCACTGAAGTTGTTCTATTTCCAAGTAGTTTCCAAGGAAGAAGTGTAAGCACCCTGTATTTAAATGTCCACCATTATTTTTCTTTCTCTTTTATTCACTGCCTTTTAGTAAGTAAAATCACAGAGTTAGCTCTAAGAATAACCTTCGCACAATGACAAAAATAATCACCCTCACTCTTTGCTTACCTGTTCTTAAACTATGTCCATCAGTTGAAAAATATTTTTTTTTGTTAATAGTACAATAAGAGGCGGAGAAAAAGAGATCACGATGCAGTTTTTTCACCCATTGGTTAACGATTTACAAGTTTTTGAAAAAGCGAAAACAGTTTTGAGGCCCATACTGTAGAATTATTAAAATATTATTTATTTGTTAACATTCCAAGACAGTGAAGAAACGATCCAAAGTCTTAGAAACACGGTTATCTAGATACAGTTGGGGAGGAGAATCCATTTAGAGGTGGAAGGCTGTAGCAACGCTAGTATAGTATGCAAATTTGCTTTCCGTTCATTTAACCGTGATTGAAGACGCGTAAAATGTGCAGTGAAAACGCGGCGATGAAACTGCTAGTATAGTATGTGCCTTACTTAATAATTTCAGTCGTGTGTTTATATATTTATTTATATATTTGCTTGGGGGCGCAAAATCAACTATACGCCAGCACTTCTTAGTATAATTGTATAGGTTCTAGAATGTGTTCTCACATTATGTTTTCGCATTCTTGTAGGGAAAAATATGGAGATTCTATTTAGACTATAAAAAGAAAATAAATTTTTTCATAGCGTACATACTGAACACATAGACCATGTTTATCTGATATAATGAGAGTTCGAGTCCAATTTACTTGTATCATGACTTACTGAAATATAATTAAGTAAGCCATGCTTGTCTCTCTGAAAATATATTGTAAACTATGATATGCGTAATGGGATCTTCGATTGAGTCTGTGAATTGCACTGAGAAAAATAAACAACTCCAACTGATGCACCCAGGTGTTTCGATTTCACCACATGGCTCTGTTCCCAAAGCGAGACACTTTAGTGCATCAAACCCTAGCATGGATGCACTAAAGTACATCAGTTCGATGCACTTTAGTGTGGATGCACTAACGTGCATCAGTTCGATGCACTTTAATGTCTCATATAGCATCCAAACTAGAGTTAGATGCACTAAAGTGTCTGGGTTCAGAGACAAAGCCATATGGTGAAATCGAAACACCTGAGTGCATCAGAATTTCTCTGAGTGTGAGTCTTCATAGACTCAATAGAAGATCCCACTACGTATATTATAGTTTCAATATAATACTTTGATAGTCTCTGAATATAATACTTTGGATGTCTAGTTTGTAAAGAAAAGAAATGACGTCAGAAGTGTGTTCAATTTAATAAAAATAACACGAATTTCCGTACCAACAGGGAGATCGTGAACCGGCAGAAAGAGAAGAGGAAGATAGAAAAGACGGGGACAGTGAAAAGAAAGAGTGAGAAGATGACCGGAAAGAAAAAAACTGAGGAAAAGAAAAGAAAAGAGGAAGAGAAAGCTGAGGAAAAGAAAAAAGAGGAAGAAAAAAAAGAGAAAGAAAAGAAAGAAGAAGAAGATGAGAATAATAAGAAAAAAGCAAAGGTTAAGAGTCCAGTGCCAAAAGGAAAAGAGAAGGTCAAGATTATGAAGGCGGAAAAAGAAAAGAGGGAGAAGGAGAAGAAAAAAAAAAAATGGGATAAGAAGAAAAAAAATCCAAAGTTAAAAATGGGTGAAGAAGAGAGTGAAGAAGAAGAGAGTGAAGAGGAACAGGGGAGCAGTAAAAAGAAGAACATGAAACGAAAAGGGTCTGAAGATCAAAGGGAGGACGAAGGGCCTACCAAAAAAATAAAAAATAAATAAAGTGTCCTTTATGACGTCACAAAAAGTAAACATATCATTTGTGGCTACTGAATCAATACAAAAATTTCATATTATTATCAATTAGATTATATAGCATAAATAGAAACGAAATATTTATCTGGAGAACTAACTGTACTAAGCAATTATTTTATAATATTCAATGGTTTGTATTTATTTTACATTATTCAGTAATTTACATATATTTAATAATATTCAATAATTGCATTTATTTTATAATGTTAACCATTAAGGGTTAATTTTTACGCAAAATTAGTTCAATTATTAAATATAGACTTGATGCAAAATGAAGTAATTTGTACTTAATTTATACTTTAATTCACTCATTTTTGAACACATTAGTATTTCCCAAAAAAATGTTGTTATAAAAATCCACGAACTTCATTACTGAACATAATGAACTGAAATTTAGAATAACATTTAATGAAGAATATATTTAAATCAACAAAAGATAAGTTTCTCAAAATTGTTCATTACAGCTGTAGTTTCTGCCAGAAATTTTGACTCGAGAGCTCTAACTAAATTTTAGAAATTGTTCAATATTTCAAAATTGAGGGCGAAAATAATATAAAAATGTTATATTCAGAAGACAATATTTGGTTAGAAACTCATTTCACATCTTGAATGGTCAAAATAAGTTTAAAAATTCTCAATTTTTTATTTATTCGAGAGCCAATTACTTTTGGGACACAAAAAACCGCTCTCGCGCGCAGAAACATATCTTCTAATACCTTTATGTTCACCTGATTACAATAGTTGCCTTATAATTATATTCATTTATTTAATTACAAACTTTCAGTTTTCCCTATTTGTAATTTCGCTCCAAACAATATATTTTTATTAAACCACTTTCGTTTCTGACTGCTTCTTCGAGTTCCATTTTATTTATTTTCCTTTTTACGTCAGTGATAAGGCCTACAGTTCTAAAAGAGACGTTACATGCTTACTAAATTAATTATATGAGTCTACAAAGGGTATACAGGGTGATTAAAAAATCGGCAACTGGGTTTTTGGATGATGATATTTTCCGAACTATACGAGCCACTTTCTGATGCTTCATTGCATCTTGAAGATAATCTTTTTCTCTATTTATTGATAGATTAATATCGAATTGAGACATCTACCAATGATGTGACATCAATTATAATAAAGTTGGTCTCTAAATCAAATCATGCCGAATAAAAAGATAAAATAGAGCAAATCTCTTTTCAATGTTCCTTTCTAACCACAATATAATACATGACCATAAAAGTAAAATTCATACTGTTAACAAGTTTAAAAAACTATTGTTCAATTATTAATTTTAATCTCTATGTCCTTCCTTTAATCCTCATGGGGTTAAATTTGGGGGCCACTCAGTATCCTGTCCAATTTCTCTCAATCGTTGATGGAACATCTCACTGAGCGATCACGAACAATGATGTGGCGATGGGTAGGAGCTTCATCTTGTGATACAATAGTCGGTTGAATATTTCACAAAATTCCTCTCTTAGATGTGGAACAAACATATAATTAAGCATATATAAATATTTTTATCCGTCCAATAATAACACCATTTCTGCACAAAGCAACCCACTGATGACTTCTCTCTGCACATGAGCTTATTTCATAATTGAATGACAGAAGGACAAGGGGATTAGAATTAATAATTGAAAAATAGTTTTTTA
The DNA here is from genome assembly GCA_947561585.1 of Caprella mutica. Lineage (NCBI taxonomy): Eukaryota > Metazoa > Arthropoda > Malacostraca > Amphipoda > Caprellidae > Caprella > Caprella mutica. The sequence continues at coordinate 45,958 of CANNZV010003630.1, forward strand.
AACTTGTTAACAGTATAAATTTTACTTTTATGGTCATGTATTTAATTGTGGTTTGAAAGGAATATTGAAAAGAGATTTGCTCTATTTTATCAACTTTTTTCTGCAGGATTTGATTTTCTGACCAACTTTATTATAATTGATGTCTCATCATTGCTAGATGTCACGAATCAAAATTAATCTATCAATAAATAGAGAAAAAGATTATCTTCAAGATGCAATAAAGCATCAGAAAGTGCCTCGTATAGTTCGGCAAATATCATCTTCCAAAAACCCGGTTGCCTTTTTTTTAATCACCCTGTGTACTATAATTTTAACTAAATATTATAGCCGATAAAAGATATATAAAAAAATTATGTAATTGAAAGAAATATTCATGCTAATAACTTTATTTGCATTTTACTGTCTAACAGGACAAAAAGAAAAAGATCCTAAATAAAAATTTAAATCAGTTTTTTTTTCTAACTTTATAGAAAATATAAAACCGTCCGATAAAGAATAGATTTATATTAAAATTTTCATAATAGGTAAGATTTATTTATTTCATGATTATTAAGCAACAGGTTTTCATGCTTTATAGTTTGCATGACTATTATGATTAAATAAATATGAATTAATTAAAGACGGGTTTATCTTCTGCTTGTGAAATAAATGTTGGAAAAAGAAAATTATTCCGACGAACTTAGAAGAGTCAGTGAAAGAAGAAAGTGGAACCAACTCCCATGGATGCAGAAAAGCTACTGCGTGAATTTATACAGTCACTTACCACACGGTATCGGGAAAAAATCCCCTGAATGAAAAAAATTCCCGAAGGAAAGAATCCCCACTGAAAAAATTCTCCCAGAAAACATATTTGAGCCCTATTTTTCTATTGATAGTTACATATCCCTAGTTTTAATCTTTGACCATCAGTCTCAAGCTAAATGCCTAATAAGAAACATCAAATTTATTAGATGTAAAGTCACTGTAGCTGTAGACTCGTAAGAGTGTAGAAGATAAAGAAGAGGTAATATTTTAATGAGTTGATTTTTGGTTAAAATATTATTCGAAATTGTTTGTTTATGTTCAATTTTTTTTTTTAATCAGTTTATTGCTGCATCGTTTATTCAAGTGGTAATACACATTAACTGAATGGCATCGTTTGAACATTTCTGTGCCTTATTTGTTTATTGATAGTTATACTGTATCTCGCTGATTTTAATCATTTACCATCACTCTATATTTCAATAGTTAGCTAGTTTTTTTCTACTTTGTATATACATTAAATATATTTTAATAATATATATAATACATATATTATGTTACGTGTATGTATGGTTAATCAAATGTCACAATCACAAAAGGTAGAGTTGACTGTAATTTAATTTTAAATGGGTCTTTAAAGTCATTTCAGGAATTTTGTTTAGAGCAACTTAGTGCTGGTAACACTCCTCTGAAGAATCGCAAATATCAAGATTTTTTTTATGAGACTGCGCAATGTTGTTGAAAAATATGACGAATATAGTTCATGTATAAGCTATATTAAGGCCATAACAACAATTTAAACCTTCAGTTTTGTACAGCCTATTTAAAAATTTCAGATTTTGTATCGTTAGTTTGCTACAGCCTAGAAATTTTATATTTGTTTATTCAAATTGTTGAAATTTGATACTATAAGTACATTCTTTTCTTTCTGATATTATCTTTTTCTTCTTTTTGTAGGTATTTTGGCAAAAAATGGATGTAAATATTTATTACATATTCTATTTTTGACTTGAAAATATTTTTTATTTTTCGGAGGATTTCTTCCGGGGGATTTTTTCCGTTGGGGGATTTTTTCCTCCGAGGGATTTTTTCCTATACCTTATATTAAGTATCTATATAGTAATATGATAGCGTGAGGTTTAGTGTATGTCACTCACTATACAGGATGATCCACAAAAGTGAACCCAATTTAGAATTATTCTAAATATTGTATATATAAGTAGAGAGTTAAAGTTAAATAGAACAGTAGATTTATTTACATGTATCCATTCTACCACTGTCCTTGCTTAAGATTCTACGTCTGGAACACCAACTATCTTCTTTCACTTTGAAATAATATAGCTTCTTTAAACGCTAATCTATTAATATATGTGTTTCTTCTTTCTGTGTTGGAGATTTCATTTAATTCCATCTAACTGTATAGAAAGTGTGTCCACAAAAAATGTATCCTCTGCCTTGAATCTGCCTAATTGGCAGAAAAGTTTCATGTGAGACTTCTCCATCGGGTAATTTGAGAATTTGTCAGACTATGTCATGTTCAGATTAAGATTATATCCTGACTTTTTCCTTATCTTCAAGAACTTATCAGGATATTTACTTTACATGACTCATGGAAACGGTCAGGGAATGGTGGCATGACCCAACATTATTGCCCGATAGTTTCCGGAAATACTCAAGATATCTTTGCAAATAATCTAATTTCTTCAGAAATTCTCCAACTATTTAACACGACACGAAATGTATGATAGCATTACTATTTCCAATATTTTCCCTAATGAATTATTTCAAAATTAAATTACTAACTACTAATTTGCTATTTTTTGAGGCACACGCATATAGGTTAGGAAAACACAGATTTACACAATTATAAAGAAACTGTTTATTTAGGAAATCACAGAAAATTTAAATCAGTAGGGTAACTTTAAAAAACTATGAATCTTCATAGGCAGTATAAACTGATAAAAATTTAAATGCAAAGGTAGAAAAGTATAGACAAAGCATATATTTATTGGACAATGTAATTTGAATGTGTTATCTTTATGACGAGTGAATATTAATTAAATTTTTGGGCTTTTAAAGTTGCCTTTATCAACTACGAGGTGATTCAAAGAGACATGACGAGAAGAAAGCCTCGCAGAAGAGGGGACAGTGAAAGTATGTTCCATGCACTAGGTCGACTACTCGGCTACAACAGGTAACCGTGTCAACCCAGTGCATGGATGGCAAGAATTAGAAAATTACCCATGGTTATGAAACCTACAGAGTCAGTCTGCTTACCCATGGATATAGATAGCAAGGCAGAAGGAAGTGGAAAGAAGAGGAAATTGAGGAAAAATACGAATGAAAGCTGAAGAAGAAGGGCACCAAACTAAACCTAAATCCTACAGTATAACAAAAAGGAGGCGTACCAAGAGCCTCAGAACACTGGGGGGATTGGCAATAATGTTACGAATGGAAAGAATTGCCATGCTTTTTTTCCGCTCGTTGATGAATTCGGATGTTCCAACATCTTATGATGCTTCATCCATTTCTAAGCAAGGTTTGAGATTAGCTGTGAAAAATTGGTCATGCTCAGACTGATTTCAAGTAAATATCCTGTGCATCCTTCAATCCGGAGACAAAATTTGCCCTAACTCCATTGACGACTCTCTCTTGCAGAGAGTTAGTTCTCTCCCAGCGGTACATTCCATACTCCTTATTCAACTTGGTGATTTTAGGCATCTAGAAAACAGAAACATAATTAAAACTATGAATAAATTGGGGAGTATGAACTATTCTATTCCATTCAAACCCACTATTCAAATTGAACGGTACACTAACCGTAGTGGAAATGGCTTCTTGGACAGAAATTTTTTTCTCCTCTCAAATTAGTTGATCGTCACTGGAGGTGTTAGGTGCAGTCATATCTGAAAATAAAAAGAAATATCAATTCAATGTATCATCAAAAAAGATTTGTTGAAGAAAATAGATAAATTGGGAAATTCTTTATCACTTAAAAAAATGCGAACACAATAGTTCAATTGATATTATTTTATGTAAATAGAAGCTAGATGACAGGAATTTTACTGAATCTAATAGGGGGGGGGGGGGGTAATTATTTTCATAATTTCAAATCACTCTCATGAGTGTGAGAATGATTTGAAGTGCACAATGACGACTACACTAAGTAACATGTCAACCACAGACTTATGTCTATGAGAGAATAAGTTGAATTAAATGCTGATAAATATATTTTCGAAATATTTTCAAGAATTTGTCTTAAGAATGAAACTGTAATGTAGTTTGTTGTATCCGCTAGTTTGTTGTACTGCACACTTCATGATTGTTTAATGTCCTGGCAGGGGGGTTCGGGGGGCGGCACGCCCCCCGATATACATAACGTACTGTACTTTTATCTGTGGTGCACAGCCATGCTGTGGTCATCGGCAACACTTTTTCCGTTACTGGAGTGTTTAATATCGGCTTAAAATTAATATACTAAATGCTTTAACTTCTGCTTAAATTAAATACAAGAAACTTCAAAGAAACTGTCAGAATAGAATGTTGCCGTATAAGAATAATTAATAATAAAGTGTTTTCAAGCCATGATGTTCATCATTAGTGGTTCTTTTATTAGAAGCCGTAATTAGCTACAGTGCCGCAATTTACCTGTTTTACCCTAAATACACAGATACGAGCATCTAGTAGAGTAAAAGGGAATCAATTAAAAATTAAAGGTACATTTATTTATAGTAATTAAACACTACTTACCCCATTCTTCAACGGACTGTAGAATAAAACTATCACCTGAGTAGTACTAATCACATACTGATAAATTAAAAAAAAATAATTACTTTTGAAAATTGTAACTGTAAAATAAACAGAATTTAATTACTAATAATTACACCATGTCAGTTATTAAACAGTAGGACAGTAATAAAATAATTCTCTAATTCGATCACTGATGCCGTGTATCATAACTATAGAACCTTCTCTTAGGAAAGATGGTTAATAAATGTCAGCATCTGAGATGAGTGACAGACTGTGAAGCTGTTGAGTTGCCATTAACTATTAAAAATTAGAGTCACTGTACTTAATACATTATATAGAAGCATCAAACCAGTAACTAAATTAAATATTTATGATCACGATTTATCAACTAGATAAAAATGGAATTATTTTCACTGTGAAAGTAGACATAAGTATAAACATTATCGATAAGAAATGGTTGCCATAGTAACTTTAGTTCTGAATATAGCATGACCTAGAAGGCATAGAGATAAAGAGTTTCTAAGCCCCGCCGCTACATTAATTATTGAATTTAAACCAATACAGAGACATCATACAAGCCTTTCACTATGCCCAATCTGTTTAGAATGCGCTAAACATCTTGGCAAGAGTGTAGAACATGTATTATAGTGACAGAAAGTAGGAGATAATTGTGAAAAAATACATTTTAAAATCCATTTCACAGTATTACGGCACAGAGCCCAAGCCCACATAGCACGACTTAGCTAGAAGAATTCCAAATTGTGGGCGTGGCCGAAAATAAACCAATTGCTTGAAGAATTCCAGAACTTTTCCACTTGTTCGATTATGAGGTGGGTGGGGCTTAAGGAAACGACGTTTTCTATAAACGTTTGAGAATAGTCAATATATTTTTTAATTTTAACCAAGCTAATAAAGCAATAATGAATGTAATGATTTAAATAGGTAAATAAATTAGGTTTGTGATAGTAATCAAGTATCATATCAGATTAATAAAATATTGGTGAACGATATTTATATTAAAGGGGCAGTAAACATGTTGTAACTTTATGTAAAAAATGTTTTAATTAGTTATATACAAGATTAAATTTATTCGTCTGGAATACAACGAACAACAAGAAAAAATGCATATTAATATATGTATCTTCGGACAAGTTCACCGCACTGGCAAGAATAGCGCTGCGATCTGTTTATTTAAGTTATCCTTTAACCAAGTCCTAAACATAAAAACTGTTCTTGATACTAAATACACGTCAATGATTAGCATTAACTGTAAAATATAATACAAACTAAAGTGTAATATATATTAAACTGGAATGTAAATAGAAACATACAAACCAAACGTGCAAAATTATCAATATGGTGCGCATGCGCTCTATTATTTGTGGTACCTAAGATGTTCACCAGAAGATGGCGCTGCAGTTGAGAATGAATGACATTTCTTAAATGAAATTTTGATATATATTATGACATCACTCTTTTGGTAAATAATATCCCTCAATCGATTTATTAACATTAGAAAAATAGTTTGCCCAAAGATGTACTGCCCATCTAATAAGAGCCGCGTCCGTCAGTCCGTCTGTACGTCCATCCGTGTGTCACACTTTTTATTAAGAAATACATATTAAAAGGAAAAACAAATCATTTGTGGCAGTATCATGACTACGGGCTACAATGATAATTATTGGCACTAACTATTTAAAAAAATTAAATTTTGACTTTTGAGATTTTTCTATTTAATCAGAATATGTTTATCCATAATACATAATTTCATTCGAATATAATTTAGATTCAATAACAGGTACTGTACTAGTTTAAATAACTTAGGGGAAATTCTAAGTTATCGGAAGGTTCCACAATGCAGGATCATTTTAATTTAACTTTTATTATGGATATCCATGATACTCGCAGTCATAATGTATACAAATTAGCATAACGGGTAATAATAATCATTGTACTTTTGTTACCACACATCAGCTGGAATTAACTTCGCTGGAGTTCGTTTTATAGATCATATTATGGAACATTTATTTCATTTAAAGCTTATTCTTATTAATAAATGTTATAATATGTTCTTAAATTTTTATTTACTTTCATTATCTACTTTCATTATCTTTCATAATATGTTCACTCGTGGAAATAGTCAGACTATATGTTTGGAATTTATCAGGATATGTACACTTGTGGAAATAGTCAGACTATATGTGTGGAATTTATCAGGATATATATGTTCACTAGTGGAAATAGTCAGACTATATGTGTGGAATTTAACAGGATATGTTCACAAGTGGAAATAGTCAGACTATATGTGTGGAATTTATCAGGATATGTACACTTGTGGAAATAGTCAGACTATATGTGTGGAATTCATCAGGATATGTACACTTGTGGAAATAGTCAGACTATATGTGTGGAATTTATCAGGATATGTACTAGTGGAAATAGTCAGCCTATACGTGTGGAATTCATCAGGATATGTACACTTGTGGAAATAGTCAGCCTATACGTGTGGAATTTATCAGGATATGTACACTTGTGGAAATAGTCAGCCTATACGTGTGGAATTCATCAGGATATGTACACTTGTGGAAATAGTCAGACTATATGTGTGGAATTTATCAGGATATGTACACTTGTGGAAATAGTCAGCCTATACGTGTGGAATTTATCAGGATATGTACACTTGTGGAAATAGTCAGCCTATACGTGTGGAATTCATCAGGATATGTACACTTGTGGAAATAGTCAGACTATATGTGTGGAATTTATCAGGATATGTACACTTGTGGAAATAGTCAGACTATATGTGTGGAATTCATCAGGATATGTACACTTGTGGAAATAGTCAGCCTATACGTGTGGAATTCATCAGGATATGTACACTTGTGGAAATAGTCAGACTGTTTGTAGAATCTATCAGGATATGTGTACTATTCCAAATAGTCACACCATGTCCGTGGAATCTATCAAGATATGCACTATGATTACTGGTGGAATTCCTCAGACTATGTAAAATGGAATTTTATTACTAAGAATCCTTATTCAATAAAATTTTAATTTACTTTAGTATCTTAATAAAATCCAACTACTTGACATTAAAGCAATATAGTTGATTTGAATATGGTATGAATTTTTGATGAATATTCAGTTATTTATCTTTAACAATACCCGGAGAGTACTTTTTCCCATATTTACTTTACCATGACTTTTGATGTTTGGAGAAGTCTATAGTGAAACTTCGTATGGGCTTGAATATTTTGTACTCAATTTTAATGTTTTTGTATTTACTTTGTCATGTTTTAATTCAATACAGATTCTCATTCTCAATTCCCCATTCTACATAATGTGCAAAATATAGTGGTACAATAGATACGTAGATTAATTCATGAAGTGTACAATAATACTTATAATCAATAGTAGTAGATACATTTTTTGTATAGTCACATGACGGTGGTGGTAGAATGGATACATGTAAAAATATGATATTTTTAATGATGCTTGTAAGTCTACTTAGAAATACGATATTTATAGTAATTTAAATTGGGTAGACTTTTTTGTGGGTCACCCTGTATAGTAATGCGGAGTTTGTAAGTGAAGGTGGTGGAAGTGTAGGTGGGGGTAAGTGAAGATGGGGGAAGTGAAGATTGGGGAAGTGAAGGTGGGGGTAAGTGTAGGTGGGGGAACTGAAGGTGGGGGTAAGTGATGGTTGGGGAAAGTGAAGATGGGGGAAGTGTAGGTTGTGGAGGACTGTAGTAGGGGATGTGTAGATGGGGGAAGTGAAGGTAAATGGTGAGGCTAAAATTATAATATAATTCTGCTTGTTCGTTCGTTGATACCTTTGTTAGTTTGTACAAGTGTTTCGCTCTGATATTCGATATCTTTAAGAAAATCGTCGGAATAACAAAACTTTAGATTGAAAAACTCAAAATTTTCCAAAAAGGCCAAATTTATCAATAATGTCAAAATTTTTCCAAAAATTTAAAATTCTCCAAAAACTGAAAATTATCACAAAAACATGAAATTTTTCAAAAATTTGAAATTTCCAGAACCATCAAATTTTCAAAAAAATTAAAATCTGCAAAAGAATTTGAAAAAAAATCCAAAAACTAAAAATATTAGAAAAACTTAAACTACTAAATTAGAATAAATCCTAAATATTTTTCAAAACCTCATAAAAATAATATACCCTCAATTTGTTCTTTATAATAATAACCCTTTAACAACTCAAATTCTAAAAAATATATACAAGATTTTTTTGTTAAAAAAACTATTTTTTTCCATTAAAAACAAGAATAATAATATATAGAATGAATATTCAAAAAGACTAAGAAAATACAAGGATAAATGAAAATCATAAATAATTGAATTGCTTTGAGGAAATTCAATTATTTATAAATTTTGCATTGAATCAAAATTTGGAAAAAATTTATATTCGGAAAACAGAAGGAACGGAAAATGAAAGCGGGGCCTGCCTTATTGTGTTTCTTAATGATGAATACGTAGTCAGACATACGTTGTTCACGTACATACATATGCACTAACATGCAAGCACTCACTAAGTTGCAACATATCTATCTATATACCAGGTATACCTATATATAAACCGGTATTTGCACAGAGTGGTTCAGTTCACAACAGTAGATGTCCTTGTGATGTGTGTACCTTGTGTACGGTAAAGGATTTGTATAGACAATAATGAGAGCCCAAGACAACTGACAATATAAGAATGGACTAAATAAAAACAGATAATTTATTAATAACCTCTTGTTTCTCATCACAGTTTCTGTGTAATTGTCTATCACTAAATCCTTATCTCCTTTTCTATGAGATAAGTCATTCTAGTTTTAAAGTCATTCTTCAGTAGAGTGATATAGCGTGTGAAGTGAATTAAGTGATCTAGAAGTGTATAGGTAAGTTATTTCTAATGTTTTTAGATAATTATTGTTTCCAAATAAAAACAGTCAATTTGCTTGGAATTCTCGAAGACAATTTTCAATGTAGGCATTGTCTGTTAGGACACTCAGGCATATAATATATTCAAAGCAACTGATTACATGCAGGGTATAACTATTTAAAATGTTGAGATGGGATGTGGGACACAAAGATAGTATATCAAAGATTTATTTCAAACTGCTCCCATACATTATATGCGAGTACCGGTAGAAATACTCGTATCAAATAGGTATCTTAATATTAAAAAAAAAACAATATACGTGAGTAGTAAAGTTTCGTTTTCCATGCAGCGATTGTTGCGATCATCGCTCAGCAATGATCGCCTGGAAATAGGAATACATTGAATTAGAGCTCAGCGATAATCGCTCGTTGCAAAACAGTCCCGAAGGAATAGCATTGAAGTAGTGATCAGCAATAGACGCTGGGCGAAGATTGCTGAACGATGATCGCAACAATCGCTGCATGCAAAACGAACCTTAAGGCCCAATAAGCCTGATTGCTTCTTGGGCAAAATAGCTATTGAAAATATATCACAGAGTAACCCCTAGGCGATGAACTCTAGTAATTATTGTTAACAATGAATTTTGTTCATTAAAAACTAAAACAATGAAACATCTTTATTGAAAGAGAAAGAAATTTACAAAACGAGAAAAAACAGAGTTAATTCAGGTAATTAATTATCGTTGAAGCTCTTATGAAGTTGAAATAAACTTTTTTGACTAGAATATATTAGCTAGAATCATTAAATAAATTACATAAATTTGTTAGCAATCAATATGTGACGAATATTAATAGCTTTAAATAAGCTAAATATTTTAGTTGCAAAACCTACGTTCTTCAATTTTGTATTTTAAATTTGGTAGTTTGACTCTGAGTGAAAGTGGTGTAAAACATTTTTTCATAGCATGTTTTTATTTGTGGGGAGTTTTTCTCCACGTTTTTTTTTTGTCCTAAAATCCAAAACTGGGCCTTATAAAAAGAAATCAAAAACTGTGAATGGGTTACCTCTCCCAATAATTGTAAGATTAATACACTATTCATTTTCATGTTTCAAATGAATTAATTACCTATGTGTACAGTGTAAACTTGTAAACTGTATAAATTTGCTCAATATTTTAATTTAAAAAAAAATGGCATACTATGAATCGTGACCGGACAATTGCCATCCGCGGACAATTGCTACCCCCGGATAATTGCTACCCCCGGACAATTGCTACCCGTGGATAATTACCACCCAAATAATTATTATCAGGCCTCTTAACTTAGAAGACAGTGATAAAATATGCATAGTATTTTTATACGATTTATCATTAATTATTTATATTTTAACATACATATTTCTTCATTCATCTTTTATTGTTGTTTTATAAAAATTAATTGTTCCAATTGGTGATATAATAAGTTACAAATTGGTTTAAAGGTGCACTTAGGGCTGATCCACACCATCGCTCCGGTCACGCTCCGCTCTCGCTCCAGTCACGGTCCGGTCTCATCCTTGTGCATACACATGTTCGGTCCGGTCACGGTCCGCTCTCGCTCCCGTCCCTTCCGTATCATCTGATTTTGCAGTGATTATATCATTACGCTTGATTGATGAACAGGACGAGAGAAAACAAATAAGTAGATATTTTGAGTTCATCCTATGCTAATTAAAGGACAGGAAGTGTGAAGGATATCTACTCGTTTTATCCTCATCTAATAGATGACGAAACTAAATTGTTCTATTATTTTCGAATGACTATTGAAACTTTTGAAAAAATCTGTCTAAAATTGAAAATGATTTTAGAAAAGAAAACATGCAACACTGAAAACACAATCACTCCTAGAGAAAACTGACTGTATATCTAAGAATCTAGACTTCTAGAGTCTAAGCCCTAAGGTATAAGAAGCACAGCCATCGACCGATACGCAACCAACTATCGATTGCTGCACGTTCGAATGAAAAAGAAAGTATTTCGTTTATCATCTAAATGGTATATTTAATAAGGAAACCATCAACCGATTGTTGCGCGTTCGATTGATATGGATTTCTATAATTTCTATATCTAATTGTTACATTTCATATGGTAATCATCAATTGATTGATGGTTACTCTATGAAATATAACAATTTTTTTGTTTAAAAAGACAATATCTTTCCATTAAAATCAAGACAATTAAATGCATAAACTAAAAAATCCATATCATTCGAACGTGCAGAAATTGATTGATAGGTGCGCTATTAATCGATATAGCTATGCGATAAAATTTGTCAATTAGATGCATAAGCTAAAATAATATTATCATTCGAACGCGCAACAATCGATAGATGGTTGCGCTATCGGTCGATGGCTGCAATAACGATTGATCAAGAGATTGCACAGTGAAATCGGTCGATATTTCAAATCTGTCAAATGCGCGTGATATATATATGTATTGTAATATTCAAGAAAAAGCACGCAAATAATAAAACTGGACCGCGACTGGAGCGTTGCTAATACACACTGGCAGTGCCGCTCCGCTCACGGTCCGATCACGCTCCAGTCAAAATATCTTTGGATTGGATCGTGACCGGAGCGTGACTGGAGCGTGACCTGACCGGCACTGCCAGTGTGGATGCTCTACGTGAAATGCATTAAAGAATATTGGACCGTACCGTGACTGGAGCGTGAGCGGAGCGTAACCGGAGCGATGGTGTGGATTAGCCCTTAG
>CANNZV010003631.1:0-49402 GCA_947561585.1 Caprella mutica
CAACACACACCTCCATACAGCATTCTCACATTTTTGCAGTCTCTCAATATCACTCACATTCCAACAAAATACACTACTTCCATACAACAAACTTGGCATTGCCACACTTTTCCAATACGTCTTCCCAATCAGTACTCTGTTACACGACTTGTGTATAACAGAGTACGTCATGTTACTCATCCTTCTAGCTCTCATCATAACATTCTCTCTGTGCACTTTAAAAACATTCTTCCCACTTGACACTCTCACTCCTAAATACTTTAAATACATCCTTCACTACATCCATTCCTCTTATACTTCTAACATCCATCTTCCTATTAAACACAAGCACATTACATTTATTCTTGTTCACAGTCATTCCTATCTCTGCAGTCTTACTCACAAGCACATCAATCATTCTTTCAACCTCTCTCACACTGTTCCCAAAAATCACACCATCATCCGCAAAGAACAAAGCTGGCACATACACACACTCATTCTTAAAACCTAAACCACTCCTTTGCAAACCACTAATTATCTCATTCACTGCCATTATAAATAACTGGGGTGAGCAAGTACACCCCTGCCTAATACCATTCCACACATCCATTCTTCCTATTTTCTCTCCATTCACACTAAACTCAGTACTATCATTCTCATACACTCTTGCAAACACATCAATCATTCTAGGATCACACTTACACCTTTTCATACATTCAATCAGACTTCCTCTCCTAATACTATCAAATGCCTTAGCAAAATCCACAAACACAGCAATCAGTTCCTTCTTATCCCTCCTACACGATTCTATCACATAACTCAGCATAAATAAATTATCTTCTATCCTTCTCCCACTCGTGAAACCAATCTGCAACTCATTCATCAGCCCATTCACTCTCACATGCTCAATCAACTTCTCTTTCATTACACTCATAAAAATCTTATACTCAACATTCAACAAGGCAATTGGTCTCAAATCTTTCACACTAGGTTTATTTACTTTCGGAATCATACAGGTCTTTGACACACTCCATTCACTCACAGGCTCACCACTATCTAACACACTGTTAAAATATCTACACATTTCATCCATACATCTTTCACTCTCTAGCATCCACTTATACACTTCTGGTTTAATACCATCTATTCCAGGCTGCTTTCCAACTTTCACTCTCTTTAACGCTTTCCTGACATCCACACCTTTCACTCTCTTTAACGCTTTCCTGACATCCACACTGCTCACCACTACTTCATCCATCCTTCTCCTAATTACATCTTCCACTCTTCCTCTTGTCATACTATAATGCTCTATAAGATTCAAAGGCACATCCACTCTAATATCTACCATTCTAAACACTCCCCTACCATGCTCCAAAACATTCTCATACACCACATTTACTCTATCTTCATCTCTATAGTCACTCTGCACATACTGTTCTCTAGTCCTGTCATTCCATACCTCTATCACATCATTATCATGCATCTGGTAAATTTGTTTCCAAAAATTACACATCTTATTCTTCAAATCCTCTACATTCATCTCATTCCCACTTTCATCATAAACTTTCACAACACCATCCTTTCTCACTCCTCTCAGTACACTAATGTTGTGCCACATTTTCTTACCAGAGTCTCTATTGCCTCTTATCTCATCCGTCTTGCTTCTTTCATACTCTCTTATACTCTCTCTCACCATATCTGCAACTTTCCTCTTTTGCTCCCTATACCTTACCCATGCCTCATTCCTTTCTGCCCCTTCCTGTAGATTCCTTCTAATTCTGTTCAACTGCTTACGCAAACCTACTTCTCTTCTTATCTCCTCATTCATCCACACACTTTCCCATTCATTCACATTCAAGTTACCTCTAATCACTCTGGTTCTCTTCAACACTTCCTCCCACACTTCAGTCACAGCCTCATGATACACACAGTCCTGTTCACCCACATTCACTCTTGTTAGTCTATCTTCCATCCCTTGCAAAAATCTCTCTTTCATATCATCCTTAACTCTATAGTACTCTATATTTTTCTGCATCACCTCTTCACTACCCTTCATACCAATTTTAAAGTCAATCTTAATCATACAATGATCTGATAAATCAAATAGTTCCTTCCTTTCATCTATATCCATCTTCACAAAATCCTCATACAAAAATCCATTCACCAAAACAAAGTCAATCACACTCTTATGCATACCCTCTTCTCTAGTAATCTCACCTCTACATGCCTCATCCAAATTTAACATAACAAGTCTACATTCATCCATCAAATTTAATAACTTATCTCCATTCCTATTTAATTCTTGCTGACCTAAAGAACCTATATGTGCATTCATATCACCCAAAACCATTAACTTCCCTTCATACTCTTCCACAATACCCCTAATACACACAACTATCCTATCATTCCTATCATTATCTCTAACATCCCAGTAAGTGAGTATCACTCTCATCTTCTTCTTTCTCATTTCAATATCTACACACAAAACATCTGGATTACCACACTCTACCCTAACAATACTAACTTCATCACTCGATCCTATCATAAGTCCACCACCCTTCTTGTCTTGCTCATTCCTCATACCAACCTCATACTTATAATCCTTACCAAAAAACACTCTCTCTACCTTATGCTGCGTTTCAGTAAACATTGAAATCTTCATCTTACTATTCATCCTCTCAACCATCTCTTGCCATTCATTCCATTTATGCACTGTAAGCCCCTGCACATTCAACAAAAACACACTCACTATATCATTCACACCTTTATTTTTATTACAGTTTTCTTTCCCTCTGGCTGCCTTCAGTTGCTAACAACACCCTCCTGAACCCTCTGTGTGACATCTCCACTGCTCTGATGGTTGGTCTCTCCCACCACTCCACTGGTAGTCTGTTGCGACTGACCAGGTCCACCTCTCTGCGACTGACCACCTCTCTGCGACTGACCACCTCTCTGCGACTGACCACCTCTCTGCAACTGACTAGGTCCACCTCCCTGACCTCTCCACCTCTGACCTACTCCCCTACCTGCATGACCAAACTTACCTTCACTTCTACTCATCTCTCCCATTGATACCTCTACCTCTACAACCTTTCTCCCTCTAATAATGAACCATTCTTTCCCTTCATCCCGCTTTTCGTATAGTTCACTTCTCAACTTCTTATTTTGCTCCCTCTCTACCACAGTTAAATCCCTTTCAATATAGACATTACCAAATCCATCTAGTTGCTTTAACCTACTCTTTGCCTGCATTATTATCCTAATGTCCCTAACCTGGTTCAACTTAATGAGAAGTGGCCTAGCTCTATTAGGTGCTGCTTTACCCAGTCTAACCACAGTTTCAATACCTACATCCTCCATACCCAACTTTCCGAACAATTCCTGGCACATTCTCTCATCATCTTCATATCTTCCATTCGGGTCAGTTTTCCCAGATTCTTTCAAATTAAATATCATAACATTTTTCTTCCTCCTATCCTTCTCTAGTTGCTCTACTTGCTCCTGCATGTCTTTAACCATTCTGCTATCTCCTCCAGCGTCTACTGGGCCCTTACTATACCCTTCCTTAATTATCTCTAACTCTTCCCTTAGACTGCCTATACCCCTCTTACTATCCTCACTTCCACTCTTATCCTGTTTAATTTCCCTAACTTTGGTTTCTAATTTCCCATCAATCTCCTTCCTAGTTTGCCAGCTACTCTCTTCTATCTTTTTACTCAACTTACCAAGATTTTGACTCACCTCTATTTCCATTTCCTCCTTCAGTCTTGCTTGCTCTTTCCTAGTATCTTCTATTTCTTCTATACACTTTTCCACCTTAGCTTTTATACCCATTTCGACATCTTGCAACTTCTCTTTCATTTCACATATCTCCTGCTTTACTTCACTTAGCTCCTTTTGGAGTCTCTTGTTTTCTTTTAATACCATAGGTAGAATATCTCCACACTTGCCACAGTGCCAATTTACCTTATGCTCAACCTAACAAATCATTTCATAATCTTTCTTAGAAACATTTTCACATTTGGCATGATACCATCTGCTACATCCACCACATTCCAATCCCATTTGCCCCGTATCTACCCTACTTAAACATCCTTCACAGAGTTCCTTATCTTTGTTTTCCCATACCTTGCCTAACTCTTCCTCTTTTGACTCTTTCCCTACTTCATCTTTTGAACCACTTATCTTACCAGAAACCTTCCAACCTATCCCTTCCGTCACCTTTTGCCGCTCAGACCCAGCCGCTTTGCTAGGGCTCCTCATCGTTTTCATTTTGCAAAAATTAACTCAAAACCACCCAGTGTAACTACCTCCAACTAACTTTTCGCATTCAGGGGAGCTAAAACTATCAAAATTGGTCTTGTACTGATAAAGCGAAAACACTGAGGCCAGCACCTGAAGGAGGACTTTACTAACTGCCTTCACCAAAACAGAAAAGGTCCCACAATGTTCAAGCCAGAACAGACACACAGGCATCAAAAACTACGAGTACTCCCCTCCACAATTGACCAAACAACTTCCGGCAGCTCGAAGTTCAGGGGCCCACTACAGTTCAGGAATAAGACTCCAGGTAGCTTGTACCTGTCCAGTCACCAACCACAGCTTTGAATGGTTTGTGATACCGGGCACAGATAGGACTGTCAGTGACAAGTCTATGGGACTTTTCTTCAGCCCGGTACACCTCAAGAACTGTGATAGCAGCGATTTTGTGGTACAAGGCGCAGCGACGCTGGAACCCGAGACTATTAATCAAGGAAGAGGTCAGCTGCTACTCACACACCTTGTACACACGACACGCCGCTAGGGTATATTATGCCGCTAGGGTATAATATTTTCTCTTCTGAACTGTTTGCCTGAAGCCTACGTGGTATATGTCTGAACCGGAAGTCAGAAAGTGGAGGTATTCGAGTAACTCAGTAGTTTAAGGCACCTATGACTGGACAGTCTGGACTTATAGATACAAGGATTGGGCACACTGAAATGTAGGATCCTGCTGTGTTCAAGCCTACAATCAACTACCAACTATAGAGCAATACACAATTCAATGCCAATGTATCAAGATTAATTCTCCCCGTAGAAGCTAGAGTCAGCCAGAAAAAGCCAAACATGGGTGAACAAAATAACAAACAGTGAATAACAGAGGAGGAGGAGCCCAAGCAGCCTACTAAGATCTGATTGGCTAAGGCCGTCTTCCTAACTTTTCTCGAATTAGTACCTACCTAACTAAGCAGCAATCAGCTTAGTAGTCCCTAATACTCTATCTATCTCCCTATTATTCTATTACTCACTAACTTAAATTAATTACCTACCCATAGAAATACACTAGGACTACCTACCTAACCACTAATAGGCAAACAATGATCAACAAAAACTACCTATTTCAGAACAATAGTAACTACCTATTTCACAACAGTAGTAACTACCTATTTCACAATTAATCGTTTATAACATACCAACTAACTAAGTCTAAATGAACCAATAATCTGTCAATCAATCATTAACAATTTAACGTAATCAACTACCTACTAATAATATCCTTAACAACCTAGGTATATCCCGTAAATAAATTCAGAAAACAAATCATTCATATCTAAATTATCATCAATCATCAACACAAGTAATTACCAATCTCAGTCGGGGAGTTGCACACTACACCACACGTCTGTTGCTTTATTCAAGTTAATATTTTGCGTTTGTGTGCTTTGCCGCTAGGGGAGTTGTTGCACCCATTTAGGACTGAAATGTTAGCATGAGGTGTGCAAGTCATATTACGAAAGTCCTTTCCAAACACTGTTGTCCACTAATTCTCGGAGTGAATTGTCTTTAGTTTTTTTTCATTTTTCTGCGGAAACACATTTATATTATTATAGTTTTATATATACTTATAGATTATTAAATGTAAAAGAATTCTGAGTCCCAGGGAACTAGAATTGAAAAATGCATGGTTTAAGAGAAAACCCCATATATCTCACAGTTTCACAACTCATTTTTCAAAAACTGCCATATGATCACATCGTACCTCTAGCATTTTTTTCCCCAGACTGTTTAACCTGTTATAGTCTATGAACCTTGATCTTTAGAGGGTTAAATATTTAATTGGTATACATACATGATATATAAAAAATAATAAAATAGGCTATGTAACGTATCATCATTAATATTCCACGTGAATGAACCTTACCTGATCTTAATATGTCAATTTAGCATGCCATATGTTATTTCGATGAAAACTATTTTTACAGCTGATTTGGAGTCTACAGGCTATAGCTATATGTATACACTTCAATTTATATAGGTAGGTAAAGCAGTAATTCAAGTTTTTTATATTTAAATATATAAACTAGAATGGAAAGTGGGATTCTCAATGAATTCTATACGTATTTTCTTATTAATTTTATGACAAATATTGGACCAGGTGGTCACTGGTGGGGAGGGGAATGCAATGTTCGACACTATAGTAGTAATTTAATTTAAAGGTAAACTTGAAATTAAGACATGTGGAAAGAAGTAATAGAACCTTTTCCAGGAGAGGAAAAGTGACCAAGAGGAATAACTTATAACAATAATGAAACAAAATTACTCAAGGCGACAATTAAAATATGCATTTATTCAAGTTAATATTTTGCGTTTGTGTGCTTTGCCGCTAGGGGAGTTGTTGCACCCGTTTAGGACTCTGAAATGTTAGCATGAGGTGTGCAAGTCATGCTGCAATTTGAATTATGTGTGTACAATGTTCAAAGGTGTCAACTGATTCAACTCATCTTTCAATCTCCTGTGCAGTGTGCAATAGACTAGTTAGTACTCATTTAATAGGTGAAACAAGTATACTGATTGCTTGAAACTCAGACTAGAAATTAGTTGCTCTTGCTGTAAACCTTATGGCACTATAAATTTACTATGCAATAATGCTGGCACTCTTGTTTTTACAAAGAAATCCTATGAGGCTGCCTCATTGAGCCGCAGGAAAATATGTTGCAAGGGTACCTAGCTACCTACCTAACTAGGAAGTTAGGCTAGTTACCTAGATTAAAATTAGTAGAATATTATCATATTACCTTGGGAAATGGGACTTATTTGGGATATTCTCTACAAACAATTTTGAATTAGCCTAATTCCTATCAATTAGGATTGTTCGCACATAAAATGTTAAAAATGTCCCATATTAATCCCATAATTAAAAATTTTAAGCCAATTAGACATAGGGTCACGCAGTTAAATTGCAGCCCTATCATTCAAGATAGTCTCTAAAACATTCTAAACCGAAATTCCATTAAAATGGCATAGCTATCAAAAGTAGCGCAGGCATGCTATAATTTATTAATTTAAGTTTTTAACGTGTGTTTTGAAGCTATGATGTTTCTGTTGTTAAAGGCCGCAGTCAGAGATGGGCGATAAGTACATCGGAAGTACTTAAGTACTAAGTACAAGTACTCGTAAATCAATGTACTTGAAGTAGTTGCCAAGTACTCAAATAAAAAAGTACTTTCAAAGTACAAGTACCAAGTACTTTTTAAAGTACTTAGAAGTACCAAGTACATTTACTATACAATTAAAAAACTAATAATTTATACTGTTAACTCTGATAGTACATCTCTTCAGTGACTTTTTTTCTGATAGTACATCTTCTCAGTGACTCTTTTCTCTGATGGTACATCATCATAATGACTCCTTTCTCTGATAGTGCATCATCGCAGTGACTCTTTTCTCTGATAGTACATCATCAAAGCGACTCTTTTCTCTGATAGTACATCATCACAGTGACTCTTTTCTCTGATAGTACATCATCATAATGACTCTTTTCTCTGATAGTACATCATCGCAGTGACTCTTTTCTCTTATAGTACATCATCACAGTGACTCTTTTCTCTGATAGTACATCATCAAAGCGACTCTTTTCTCTGATAGTACATCATCACAGTGACTCTTTTCTCTGATAGTACATCATCACAGTGACTCTTTTCTCTGATAGTACATCATCACAGTGACTCTTTTCTCTGATAGTATATCATCACAGTGACTCTTTTCTCTGATAGTACATCATCTTAGTGACTCTTTTCTCTGATAGTACATCATCACAGTGACTCTTTTCTCTGACAGTACATCACAGTGACTCTTTTCTCTGATAGTACATCACCACAGTGACTTTTCTCTGGTAGTACATCATCACAGTGACTCTTTTCTCTGACAGTACATCTTCACAGTGACTCTTTTCTCTGACAGTACATCACAGTGACTCTTTTCTCTGATAGTACATCACCACAGTGACTTTTCTCTGGTAGTACATCATCACAGTGACTTTTCTCTGGTAGTACATCATCACAGTGACTCTTTTCTCTGATAGTACATCATCACAGTGACTCTTTTCTCTGATAGTATATCATCACAGTGACTCTTTTCTCTGATAGTACATCATCACAAATCACAATGACTCTTTACTCTGATAGTAAGTACATCATCACAGTGACTCACTGTACACGTCCACACGCTTATAATTCGTCAATGTGTTTGGTAAATATTGGTTGTGATATCTAGGTATCAAAAATAATTATATTCAATGTACTTAAATTGGTCAATATAACTCAGTCTCTATACATGATTGTATGTCAGAATATATAAATATTCACCGTCACATAAAAGTATACAATGTCTTACAGTCTTAGTTTTCGATTCTACTGTTTGACAAAGTTTTCAATTTTACTACTTGACAAACAATTTTCCAAATATGTTGGACCTCTTCAAACTCTAGTTTTTATCCAGTTGCTGTAAATTTACAGTTTCGATGAGAAAAAGAATGAATTTTGTACAGATTTTAGAACTAATCTTTTAAAATCTCTTGACTGAAAGGAAAAATGTACTTTACAAAGTACTTTTTACTTGGAAAGTAACAAGTACTTGTAAAAAGTACTTCTAAGTAATTATTCAAAGTACTTTTTGGAAAGTACTTCAAGTAGTACTTGAAGTACTTACTTGTTACTTAGTACTTTTACTTGGTACTTGGGAAGTACTTTCCCGCCCATCTCTGGCCGCAGTTAGTAAGTGTGCCGCAATTTACCTGCTTGTCAGTGCTTGACCCTATCCCATGTAATAAAGCATGTCCAAACTCTCCATTTTAATGGCGAGCCAGTCTGTATTTGGTGCAAAAAATTCCACTGACTTTATGAAATAGCTGAAAAAATCCACCATAAATTTCCAGAATTATGACTGATCCACCCACCTGACCCAAGTAAAATAGTATGTCTCATAAACTCGCCATTTGTCTCTCCAAAATTCAACAAATTCTCTCCAAAATGATCAAGTTTTCATAAATTCTCTCCAATATAACATTGTAGCATAGGAGAAAAATAGATAAAACTCACCATTTGCAATTGAAGTGCTCAAAATAACTGTCACAAACTCGCCATTAAAATGGCGAGTTTGGACATGCTTTATTACTTGGTGATCCACCATCATTTTACCCATATTTCCACCAGCAATTAATGGTACCATAGGAATAAATAGCTAAAAATCCACCGACTTTGCCAGAATATTATTTTCAAGAGGAAAAAATTCCACCGACATGTCGGTGGAATTTACCATGAAATATACAGACCGGATGGCGAGTTTGTGACAGTTATTTTGAGCCCTTCAATTGCAAATGGCGAGTTCTATCTATTTTTCTCCTATGCTACAATGTTATTTTGGAGAGAATTAATGATAATTTGAAAATTTTGGAGAGAATTTGTTGAAATTTGGAGAGAGCTGGAGAGATGAATGGTGAGTTTATGAGACATACTATTTTCCATGTTTCAAAGTGTGGCAGGGAAGTCGCAAGTTTAGTGAGAAAATGGATCAAGGTCGCCACATTACAGATACTTTAAAGAAGATTTTTGACTTCTTAGTGAAGATTTTACACTTCAAAACGTCCTTATGCATCATGTCTGATGCATGTGCATCTCTTGAGACTATCTGAGAGTAATTTACTTGTTATTTACAGGTTTTCCAACTTATTTCACCCCTGAAAAGTCACCAATATACTGGCGACTTTGTCTATACTTTAAAACATGGACTATTTTACTTGGACCCTATCTGAGTTTTGACCTTTTGAAATTTAAGTCTGTGTCTGTAAACTGCATATTATGGAACATTAACATTTTCTGTGCAAACATGAAACGATCCTTAATTTTCTCCTATAGGGTCAAGCAGGTAAATTGCGGCCCTGGCCCATTAACTTAACTAACTGCGGCCTCTGACTACAGAAAGGCCATAGCTTCAAAACACTCATTAAAAACATATAGTTATAAATTATAGCATGCACTGTGCTTAATTTGATAGCTAGGTATGCAATATTTTAATGTAATTTCAGTTCAGAATGTTTTAGAGACACTCTTGAGAGGCTGAGAGGGCTGTAATTGAAAATGAAAGGACCGCAATTTACCTGCGTGACCCTATTGCTATTTACATGTATTTTACTGAGAACAGAAGCTGCAGAACAGCCAGTCTGTATTTCAAGGTAAATTCCACTGACTTGTCAGTGGAATTTTTCTCCATTGAAAATAATATTCTGACTAAATCAGGTGATTTTTAGCTATTTATTCCCCATGTTTCAAAGAGTGGCAGGAAAGTCGCCAGTTTAGTGAGAAAATGGATCCAGGTCGCCACATTTAAGGTACTCTAAAGGAGAAATTTGACTTCCTAGTGAAGATTTTACACTTGAAAACATCCTTATGCTTCATGTCTGATGCATGTTGAGACTATTTTGGGAATGATTTACTCCTTATTTACATGCGTTTCAACTTATTTAACACCTCAAAAGTCGCCAATATACTGGCGACTTTGTCCACACTTTGAAATATGGTTTATTCCTATGTCACAATCAATTTTTGGTGGAAAAATGTGTAAAATGTTGGTGGATCTGCCAAATTACTGGAAATTTATGGTGGATTTTTTCAGCTTTTTCCACTAACTGGTAACACCATAGCATCAGGTGATGAGGAATAATAATAAATGGCTAAAAATCCATAAACTTTGACACTAAGCTAGAATATTATTTCTAAAGGGGAAATTTCACTGACAAGTCTGTGGAATTTTTATCCATTATGCTAAATTTTTGGATTATGTTGGTTGATTTTTTCAGATTTTTGAAAAAAATCTGGGTTTTCTGAGTAATATTAGTTATTTCTCTCCATTTGCAATTGAAGAGATCAAAATAGTTATTAACTCTCCCCAATAAAATGGTAAGATGGAGCTTTATTACCAAGATGTTACTAACTTACTATTAAATATTAATACAATACTCAGGAGTCAAAACTCAAATGGAGAGTTTATGAACCACACTATTTTACTTGGGTGCTTCTGAGAGCTCTAAAAGTTTATTTCAAATTATAATCTCTGAGAGTTAGAAGACAATGATTATTATGATGGTATTATTTGAATAAATATTAAATAGCAAAAAATCCTCTGACATTGCAATTTGGCATTTGCAAGACAAGAATATTCAATTCAAAGAGATGTCTGATAATTATGTCTCAAACTGGACTGCTAACTATTTAGTTATTTGATAAAATTGTGCTTTAGATCTGCTCCTAGCCAGTCAGCAATGTATGCCTAGTCTGTCTTTCAAGATTTTATTTCTAAGACTATTTGTCTCCAAAAGATTTTCTAATCAATCTTGATAGAGTGACCATCTTAAAAGCTTCTTTGGTCCTCCTGTAATCACTGATGTGTTGAGAGTGGTGTTCTACATTTTTAGAACACCATGTGTATGTATTTTCAGCTACATACTTTTTTTCACTGATACTTGGAAGTTCCAGGCCATTTAGATGAATACAACAAACATTACTTATACTGATCCATTTTCACTTGCCTTTGTATAATAATTAAGAATTGAACCAAACATTATTGAGTTTAATATTATTATTTGATAATATAGTAGTAAAAAGTTTCTGAATTTTCTGTTATGTTCTTGTATTGTTGTGTATTTAATTGGATTGTTCTTGAATTATCAATTAAAATCCAGTTTGATACATTTCAGATATAGATAATTAGATTTATGTATTAATTTAAATTTATAATTCTAGAAAATAATACCTTTTTCTAAATATATCTAATTCTCTCTAATAAAAACACTAGGTTCCAAATCTTAAGCAGTGATATAATCAGCTGAGTTGTATTTTCATCTTTATTTGCTGCTACCATGAGTTTATACAAAGGTAAGTAACTAATAATGTCTGACTTCATCACCATCTCTCTATAAGCCTATCATCCTAAGTTCTTTGATAGTGAAGTTGCAGCTCATATTGATGAAGAACTCATCCATTCCTAAGTAAATAAGACTTCTAAATTTTCTTTAAACAAAACTAGATCATTAATCAGATGGCTAGTTAACCATTTGCTGTTGGTATTCATTGAATTCTACTGCAACACAATATGGTGAGAAGAAAACCCTGTCCATATTTCTATTTTCCTTTGGTTTTAATGTTTTCCATTTAAAAAATTACACTAATAAGATTAACTAATTATATTTTTATATGCTACATAATATAATTATATATTTAAATGATTTAACAAAACTATTTTAAAATTTAAATGGTATAAATATAATATGGATGATTAATGATAAATTAAAAATGATTCTAGAGTTGCAAAGGATAAAAAAAACATAAAAGCCAAATTAACCATGTTTTTTCAGCTTGGTTTAAACCAGGGTTGTTAAAAACCAATGTTTTTTGAAAAAAACAAGAACCAATGGTTTTATTGGTTTATTTGGTTTTTATATTGAAATATTTAATAAAAGTGCATATAGATACATATTAGTTCATAACTGATCACTATAGCTACATGATTAACATTACAAAACCTCATTCATATTTTGGAAAAAAATAGATTTATCGGGAGATAAATTATGAAAAAAATTTATTAATGCAAATTGCAGATGCTATGTAACATTTTATTACCAATTCATGAATAATTCTTGGCTGGTAGTCTACTTTAATAAGCACTTAAAAAATTCAAAGCTTAAGTTTTAAATAACAGCTAGATTCAAATATTTCTTATTCTTATATTTCCATTGATTTAAATTTCAAATGTAGATGTCCAAATTAAAATATAACATATTAGAAAATGAATATCACAGTGTGATTCAAGACTTTATTTCAATATTTACTAAATCACTATGTAAAATATCTTTATAAAATAATAATACAATATGGTGAGGAGAAAACCCTGTCAATATTTCTATTTCCCTTTGGTTTAAAATTTTAATGTCTTCCATTAAAATTTACACTACTAAGATTAACTAATTATATTTTTATATAGCCACATAATATATTAAAATGATTTGATAAAACTATTTTAAATTATATAAATATGATATGGATGATTTCCGATAAATTAAAAATGATTTTAGAGCTTTAAAGGATAAAAAAACATAAAAATCAAATAAACCATGTTTTTTTAGCTTGGTTTAAACCAAACCACACTGGTTTAAACCAATGATTATAAAATTTAAAAGAAACCTATCATAAATGAATATCCATTTTATTATTTTAATTTTATATCAATATTAGTTTCTCTACCAATGGATCTTAATTATTAACTTGTTCACTTTCATGTATTTCAATGTGGTTTATGACTTAAATTACCTTTCCTTTGCAGTGAAAGTGAAGTGGGGGAAGGAGCTGTTCAAGGATGTTGAGTTGGACACAAGGGAACACCCTGACCTCTTCAGGGCTCAGATATTTGCAC
Source organism: Caprella mutica (assembly GCA_947561585.1). Classification (NCBI taxonomy): domain Eukaryota; kingdom Metazoa; phylum Arthropoda; class Malacostraca; order Amphipoda; family Caprellidae; genus Caprella; species Caprella mutica. The sequence continues at coordinate 13,702 of CANNZV010003631.1, forward strand.
TCACTGGCATTTCCATTGATAAAATGAAGCTCCTAGTAAAAGGCACAACAATTACTGGTGACTCATGGGAAGGAGCGGAAGGAAAGCTCAAGAATGTTAGTAATAGAATGCTTTGTATAGCTATTAATAGGTCATTTAAATTAACAACTTAATTATTTTCAACCCTCTCAGAAATCGTATTATAAAAAGGAGATTAAATAAATCCCAAAATCTTTCTCTTATCTTCTATCACAATGCAAATATATATGAATAATAATTTTATTATTAAATTTTTACTGGATGATGGAAATGTTGTGATTTTTATTAATTTCTATGCTTTTATAATTAGCTAGCTACTTCCTATTTTTCAGGGTGTTATGATTGGTGTAGTTGGTAACAGAGATGAAGATGCTCTTAAGGAACCAGTTGAGAAAACTACTTTCATGGAAGATTTGACTGTTGAAGAGACCAATGCAGCTGTGAGTTATAAGTAACTTCTAACTAATCTCTCATTCAGGTAGCTATTTTGGATAAACAAGATTTTCACATATATTATTTTATTCATAACTCATTTCATAGAAGATAAGTTACAAATTGTTAAAAAGTATAAACTGAAATATGATATTGTTTCTCAACTTCTAATCAAGCCGAGGGTAAAATAGATTTGGAATTCCTAGTACAAAACCTTTCTTAAATACTTTTAAAAATGTTTATAAATAGCTATCTCCAAACTGTAAAAGTTTCAGATCAAAATGCATTTTATTTGTAGATGTACATAGAGGGAATGTTTTTGTCGTCACCTTTCACACTTGAATGATTCATTATATTTAATTTATATAAATTTTGAATTGATTTGCATGTATTGAATATTTTTTGTCATAAATTAATTTAGATTCATTTACTGTTTTTTTAATATATATCGAAGGAGAAAATTTATCTAGTTAAGAGCATTTTAAAAGTTAAGTGGACTCATTTACAAGCTATGTTCTAAGGTTAGATTAGATGGTAGCTAGCTTCCTTAGATAGATCATTATCTAGAACCTTTGACAGATCATTATCTAGAACCTTTGACAGATCATTATCTAGAACCTTTGACAGATCATTATCTAGAACCTTTGACAGATCATTATCTAGAACCTTTGACAGATCATTATCTAGAACCTTTGACAGATCATTATCTAGAACCTTTGACAGATCATTATCTAGAACCTTTGACAGATCATTATCTAGAACCTTTGACAGATCATTATCTAGAACCTTTGACAGATCATTATCTAGAACCTTTGACAGATCATTATCTAGAACCTTTGACAGATCATTATCTAGAACCTTGGACAGACCATTATCTAGAACCTTTGACAGACCATTATCTAGAACCTTTGACAGATCATTATCTAGAACCTTTGACAGATCATTATCTAGAACCTTTGACAGATCATTATCTAGAACCTTTGACAGATCATTATCTAGAACCTTTGACAGATCATTATCTAGAACCTTTGACAGATCATTATCTAGAACCTTTGACAGACCATTATCTAGAACCTTTGACAGACCATTATCTAGAACCTTTGACAGACCATTATCTAGAACCTTGGACAGACCATTATCTAGAACCTTGGACAGACCATTATCTAGAACCTTTGACAGATCATTATCTAGAACCTACGATAGATCATTATCTAGAACCTACGATAGATCATTATCTAGAACCTACGATAGATCATTATCTAGAACCTACAATAGATCATTATCTAGAACCTACAATAGATCATTATCTAGAACCTACAATAGATCATTATCTAGAACCTACAATAGATCATTATCTAGAACCTACAATAGATCATTATCTAGAACCTACAATAGATCATTATCTAGAACCTACAATAGATCATTATCTAGAACCTACAATAGATCATTATCTAGAACCTACAATAGATCATCATCTAGAACCTACAATAGATCATCATCTAGAACCTACAATATATCATTATCTAGAACCTACAATAGATCATTATCTAGAACCTACAATAGATCATCATCTAGAACCTACAATAGATCATCATCTAGAACCTACAATAGATCATCATCTAGAACCTACAATAGATCATCATCTAGAACCTACAATAGATCATTATCTTGGTAGATCTTTATTGTATTATCTCTTGTATTACTGTATTTCCCTTTGTTTTTCAGTTAGCTCAACCAGTGGGTATAAAGAATCTTGGTAACACGTGTTACCTCAATGCTGTAATTCAGTGCTTCAAAACAGTTCCTGAGGTCTACAAAGCAATCGATGGATTTGGCACAGGTATTTAGGCCACTTAATAGCTATATGGAACATGTCAATCACTTTCATTTCTATAAAAATATGAGAATTTCATTAACTTTTGCATCATAGCTATATATTTTAATTGGCTATATCAACATCTTATTCTCAATTTACAATAATTAACTATATTAGCTAACACATTTTACCTCAATGAATCCGACTACTTTTAATTTAATTTATCTATTTTTTTCAAGCTGTTTTTGTGCGCATTTACATAATATTTATTTCTCCACTCCGCAGAGCAGATGACAGAGCCCCAGAAGGTGATAGTGAAGTCCTTGCAGTCTGTCTACTCCCAGATGGAGACTGGAAACACTCCCATGCCTCTACTGCTGGTGGAGACTTTCAGGATGCACTTCCCACGGTGAGACACTAACTACATCTAGGTGATTAAGTTAGAGATTAGAAAGACATGTGAACATTGTAGTGATGAAAAAGGGTATCTTCATTCTATTTGGGGAAGATTTCACATTCTTCATTTCCTACCTCCTGTTTAAGTAAGTGTTTTCAGTGATATAGCCTTCTGTTCCAATCCAGATGTTAAACCCCTTACTAAATAAAGGCTCCTCTCCCAATAAGACTAGCACATACACTATACAGTAGCTAGCTACTGGAAAAAATTATTATCGATTTTTCAAAATCGAAATTTGTTTACCTAAAGGTTAATTAAACAAATTTCGTTGATTGAAATTGGCTTTTTATTTTAAACAACCGTTGAAGCACTTACGGATGCTGAATGTTGTCATACTAAGTGTCAATGAATGAACAAGAAGTATCATCTAAATCCAATTTCAATCAACGAAATTTGTTTAATTAGCTAACCTTTTTGTCAACAAATTTCGATTTTGAAAAATCCATAATACTTTTTCCAGTAGCTAATGTAGCTTCACTTTATAAGTTAGCTTATATAGAAACTTTAGTGTAGCAAGTAGCTAGTTACTGCTGCAACATATTTCACCTTCTATCTATTTTTATCCATGAGAAATATGAAGATGAAAACTTCTAATGAAGGCAATGAACAATTGAATAAAGAATTCATTCTCTATTCTAAGAATCTGAATTAAATTCAGAAGATGGTTTTCTAACTTGATTTCTTCATAATTATAATCTTATTCTGTTGATAAAATATTTTTAATGTAATCTTCAACTGATGCTCGTTAGGATTGTGTTGACCCACTTTAAAATATAGTATTTTTATGCTGTTGAGTTACTAATCTACCTTTTTTGTCTCAGTTTCGCAGAGCAGTCTCCCCAGGGTGGCTACATGCAGCAAGACGCCAGTGAGTGCTGGACTGAACTGAGGAGGTTGTTACAGGACACTCTGCCTGCTGATGACATGTCAAAAACTAACGAGAAATTCAGGTAATGTCAACACTGCTACATCAGCATTGTGGATAGTGTATAACATGTCTATATTCAGCATTGTGGATAGTGTATAACATGTCTATATTCAGCACTGTGGATAGTGTATAACATGTCTGTATTCAGCACTGTGGATAGTGTATAACATGTCTATATTCAGCACTGTGGATAGTGTATAACATGTCTATATTCAGCACTGTGGATAGTGTATAACATGTCTATATTCAACACTGTGGATAGTGTATAACATGTCTATATTCAACACTGTGGATAGTGTATAACATGTCTATATTCAACACTGTGGATAGTGTATAACATGTCTATATTCAGCACTGTGGATAGTGTATAACATGTCTATATTCAACACTGTGGATAGTGTATAACATGTCTATATTCAACACTGTGGATAGTGTATAACATGTCTATATTCAACACTGTGGATAGTGTATAACATGTCTATATTCAACACTGTGGATAGTGTATAACATGTCTATATTCAACACTGTGGATAGTGTATAACATGTCTATATTCAGCACTGTGGATAGTGTATAACATGTCTATATTCAACACTGTGGATAGTGTATAACATGTCTATATTCAACACTGTGGATAGTGTATAACATGTCTATATTCAACACTGTGGATAGTGTATAACATGTCTATATTCAGCACTGTGGATAGTGTATAACATGTCTATATTCAACACTGTGGATAGTGTATAACATGTCTATATTCAACACTGTGGATAGTGTATAACATGTCTATATTCAACACTGTGGATAGTGTATAACATGTCTATATTCAACACTGTGGATAGTGTATAACATGTCTATATTCAACACTGTGGATAGTGTATAACATGTCTATATTCAACACTGTGGATAGTGTATAACATGTCTATATTCAACACTGTGGATAGTGTATAACATGTCTATATTCAACACTGTGGATTGATAGCTCTTTAATGGTTTCATATTTAATACATTTGTAAGTTTTTTTATTATCAATACTCTAAACTGCAGGTCTTCACTCATTGAAAAGTACATGAGTGGTTCATTTGAGAATGTGTGGACGTGTTCGGAAAGTGACGGTGACGCCCCAACCACCAAAGCCTCCATTTTCTACCAACTCTCTTGCCACATCAGTGCTGATGTCAAGTACCTACAGACTGGCATACTCGCTAGACTCACTGTACGTACATCTAAAGTCTAGCTATCAATGAGTGTCACTGTCACTGATCTCGCATTTAAAAAAAACTTTACTAATGATAATGTTTGTAGATATTCTTAAATTGATTTGATTTGAAAATTAGAAAGTGTAATTTGATAGTACTCTTCTTTCAGAGATAATTCGAAAAGTTTTTTTTTAAAAATGTGAAATGTTTTTATTTTCAATAGCCAAAACTTTGTATTTTATTACTGTAGGTTAAAAATGATATACTATTAATAGATAGAAATCTATTTTTTTATAGTCGGCAAAGATATCTTATATTCCACAATCCTTTGATGTGTTAATTTGACTCACGAGTCCTACACTTCAGGAAAGCATCACGAAGCGTTCTGAAGTTCTTGGTAGAGACGCCATTTTCACCAAGAAGTCACTCGTCTCCCGCCTGCCCGCCTACCTCACCATCGACATGGTTAGGTGAGACTTACTAGTGACACACTGGTTAGGTGAGACTTACTAGTGACACACTGGTTAGGTGAGACTTGCTAGTGACACACTGGTTAGGTGAGACTTGCTAGTGACACACTGGTTAGGTGAGACTTGCTAGTGACACACTGGTTAGGTGAGACTTGCTAGTGACACACTGGTTAGGTGAGACTTGCTAGTGACACACTGGTTAGGTGAGACTTACTAGTGACACACTGGTTAGGTGAGACTTACTAGTGACACACTGGTTAGGTGAGACTTGCTAGTGACACACTGGTTAGGTGAGACTTGCTAGTGACACACTGGTTAGGTGAGACTAACTAGTGACACACTGGTTAGGTGAGACTAACTAGTGACACACTGGTTAGGTGAGACTTACTAGTGACACACTGGTTAGGTGACACTGCACTAGTAGGGTAAGTTATGAATTATCGTTTTTTTTCGTATCTTCAGACATACAAGAAAAAACTATATAGCTAATGACTTATTTTATTGGTATCCATGATACCTGCGGGTATCTTGGATACCAATTAGATAATTATTATTATATCTTTTTTTCTTTTAACCATTAATAATTCGTAACTTACCCTGATATCCAATTATTTCAATTAATTGTCCAGAATCAATTAAGTTTTCAGTTTTGCTTTACCTAAGCTATTGGTTAATTATAGCTCTACCTGCAACTGATGAGTAGCTACATCGTGTTGCTATATACTAAATGCGAATACTAATCACCAAATTATGAGTTCTTTTTACTTTACAGGGTAGGCTTATTGAATTTGTAGTGTGAATATTACGATTTACGACTGACTCTATTACTTTATCGGTATTCCAGGACAAGTGGTCCAAGGGTTAACAACACACTCCTACAGATTTGCATGAAAGTTGGTACAAGAGATATATGTGCAAAAGAAAAACTATTGTGGTAATTTCAGCTCTTATAGGTCAAATGTTATGACCTTGTAAACTTTTGAAAAAATGGCAAAATGCCTTGACATCACCATTTTTGAAAGGTCATAACTTTTTTATTATTAGTCCTAGAACAAAAACTTTAGCATCCTTTTTGTTCAGAATAAGCTAGGCAATCTTTCTATGTGTACAAAATTTCATTATTTCAATTTTTTAAATGAAGAAGAGCGTTTACCCTTTTTGACCTTTACCCTCAAAGGCCCCACCTCACAAAAATATTATTAAAACAAAAAATGGAAAATTAATATTTACTTCTATTAATAGGGATTAGGGATAAATTTGAGCTCAAACAGGAGCGTTAGACAAAAAATAAAAGAAAAAAGATAATTTTGAAAAATAGAATTGAAGTAGAGTTTCATAAATTATAAATTTACTAGCTAATATTAATAGTTACCAATATTAAATGTATTACTATTTACTAGTGTTTATTAATATTAGCTAATAGCTAACTACTATTATTAGCTACCTATGCAAATTTGTGGAAGGTTATATTTCACCCAGCATTTATTTATTCGTATAACTCAAAGTATTCAACCGAATTGCCTAAAATTTGGTGGGACGATTGGTCAATGCCCAGGAACCTGCTGGTAGAATTTTAGGAGCAATCTGGTCACAGGTAAAGGTCATTTATAACTGAAATAACTCAAAAAGTATTGTACCATATTGCATGAAACTTGTTGGGACTATTGGTCAATGTTTAGGAAGCATTTGGTTACATTTTGTGATCGATCAGGTCAAATCAAGGCTAAGGCCATTTATAACTTACCGACTCAAACAAAAGTATCCAACTAAATTGCCTGAAATTTGATGGAACGATTGCTCACTGTTCAGGAATCATCTGCTAGAATTTCGTGAGCGATCTTGTCAAAGGTCAAGGTCATTTATAACTGAAATAACTCACAGTGTTCAACCAAATTGCATGAAACTTGGTGGGCGATTGGTCATTATCCAGTTACCAGTTTATTCGATTTTGGGAGAGAATGGGTCTAAGTGGCGGCGAAGGTATGATCTCTACTGAGTGCACTTAATCTTGTTTATTAATATTAAATTCATAATGTTAAATATTTGCTTTGTTGAATAATAGTAACTATTGATACCTAAATATTAATGAATGTTGTTAAATATTAATTAATATTAGTAAATATCAATAAACACTAGTAAATTTAATATTAGTAACTATTAATATTAGTAAAAAAAATTGATTAAAACAATATTTTTCTATTAAAAACAAGAAGGATAAAATCTTTACAGGAGAGGAAGGATAAATTTATTATTCATGAAACTCACTTCAATTTAACTTTTCAAAATTATAGTTATTCTTTTACTTATTTTATTTTTTATCTAACGCACCTGTTAGAGCTCAAATACATCCTAATCCCTATTATAGTAGTAAATATTAATTTTCAAACCTATAGCAAAGAAGTCAATTTTCATTGTTTGTTTTAATAAGTTTTTTGTAAGATTAAATCTTAAATCAAACACTTTGCTTTATGATGGTAAAGGTCAAGGTCAAAAAGGGTAAATGCTCTTTTCCATTTAAAAAATTAAAATAATAATAAAAGATGGCCTAGCTTATTCTGAACAAAAAATATGCTAAACTTTTTGTTCTAGGTCTAATAATAAAAAAGTTATGACCTTTCAAAAATGGTGATGTTAAGACATTTTGCCTTTTTTTTCAAAAGTTCACAAGGTCATAACTTTTGACCTATAAAAGCTAGAGCTGAAATTCTCAAAATAGTTTTTAAGCAAAAGCACCCTTAGTACCAACTTTCATGCAAATCTGAGGGGGTGTGGTTTTGAATTTCATATTTTTTGATAAACTTATCATGGAATGCCCCCTCTAATATTGCAATGAAGTTGATAATATCTCACTTTGAAATAGTTTATAACTTGTTTGATGCTGGGATGCTACCATACTTAGTGATATAATAGAAAGAAACTTTTGCGGATGAAAGGTTTAAGTTATGATTATTCGGATCAGAGATTGTGTGTGTTAGGATAATAATGCATTTAAATAAATATATTTACTGTTAATTGCTTGAGTTCTTCCATTAAATAATCGATTCTCTTTAAAAAGAAGTTTACAATAAACAGTTTTCCACATTTCAATAAATGATTTTCTATAGATGTAACATGTATTTTCGATGAGGCTTTTTAGATTAATTACAATTTCTCAGGATATCAATTGGGTAATTCATTTTCTAGGTTCTTCTACAAAGAAAAAGAAGCGGTTAACGCCAAAATTCTGAAAGATGTCAAGTTTCCTCTGATTTTAGACGTGATGGAACTATGCACTCCACAACTGCAGAAGAGAATGGAACCCTACAGGGTGCATTACAAGGTAACCCATGCATACTTTATCCCGAAATAGATGCAGATAGCATTACTAGGTAGCTAGATAACACCTTGCAGGCAGTATTACTCGGTAGATAACATCTTGCAGGCAGTATTACTCGGTAGATAACACCTTGCAGGCAGTATTACTAGGTGGATAACACCTTGCAGGCAGTATTACTCGGTAGATAACACCTTGCAGGCAGTATTACTCGGTAGATAACACCTTGCAGGCAGTATTACTCGGTAGATAACACCTTGCAGGCAGTATTACTCGGTAGATAACACCTTGCAGGCAGTATTACTCGGTAGATAACACCTTGCAGGCAGTATTACTCGGTAGATAACACCTTGCAGGCAGTATTACTCGGTAGATAACACCTTGCAGGCAGTATTACTCGGTAGATAACACCTTGCAGGCAGTATTACTCGGTAGATAACACCTTGCAGGCAGTATTACTCGGTAGATAACACCTTGCAGGCAGTATTACTCGGTAGATAACACCTTGCAGGCAGTATTACTCGGTTGTTAACACCTTGCAGGCAGTATTACTCTGTTGTTAACACCTTGCAGGCAGTATTACTCTGTAGATAACACCTTGCAGGCAGTATTACTCGGTTGTTAACACCTTGCAGGCAGTATTACTCGGTTGTTAACACCTTGCAGGCAGTATTACTCTGTTGTTAACACCTTGCAGGCAGTATTACTCTGTAGATAACACCTTGCAGGCAGTATTACTCGGTTGTTAACACCTTGCAGGCAGTATTACTCGGTTGTTAACACCTTGCAGGCAGTATTAATCGGTAGATAACACCTTGCAGGCAGTATTACTCGGTAGATAACACCTTGCAGGCAGTATTACTCGGTAGATAACACCTTGCAGGCAGTATTACTCGGTAGATAACACCTTGCAGGCAGTATTACTCGGTAGATAACACCTTGCAGGCAGTATTACTCGGTAGATAACACCTTGCAGGCAGTATTACTCGGTAGATAACACCTTGCAGGCAGTATTACTCGGTAGATAACACCTTGCAGGCAGTATTACTCGGTAGATAACACCTTGCAGGCAGTATTACTCGGTAGATAACACCTTGCAGGCAGTATTACTCGGTAGATAACACCTTGCAGGCAGTATTACTCGGTAGATAACACCTTGCAGGCAGTATTACTCGGTTGTTAACACCTTGCAGGCAGTATTACTCGGTTGTTAACACCTTGCAGGCAGTATTACTCGGTTGTTAACACCTTGCAGGCAGTATTACTCGGTTGTTAACACCTTGCAGGCAGTATTACTCGGTTGTTAACACCTTGCAGGCAGTATTACTCGGTTGTTAACACCTTGCAGGCAGTATTACTCGGTTGTTAACACCTTGCAGGCAGTATTACTCTGTTGTTAACACCTTGCAGGCAGTATTACTCTGTAGATAACACCTTGCAGGCAGTATTACTCGGTTGTTAACACCTTGCAGGCAGTATTACTCGGTTGTTAACACCTTGCAGGCAGTATTACTCTGTTGTTAACACCTTGCAGGCAGTATTACTCTGTAGATAACACCTTGCAGGCAGTATTACTCGGTTGTTAACACCTTGCAGGCAGTATTACTCGGTAGATAACACCTTGCAGGCAGTATTACTCGGTAGATAACACCTTGCAGGCAGTATTACTCGGTAGATAACACCTTGCAGGCAGTATTACTCGGTAGATAACACCTTGCAGGCAGTATTACTCGGTAGATAACACCTTGCAGGCAGTATTACTCGGTTGTTAACACCTTGCAGGCAGTATTACTCTGTAGATAACACCTTGCAGGCAGTATTACTCGGTTGTTAACACCTTGCAGGCAGTATTACTCGGTTGTTAACACCTTGCAGGCAGTATTACTCTGTTGTTAACACCTTGCAGGCAGTATTACTCTGTAGATAACACCTTGCAGGCAGTATTACTCGGTTGTTAACACCTTGCAGGCAGTATTACTCGGTTGTTAACACCTTGCAGGCAGTATTAATCGGTAGATAACACCTTGCAGGCAGTATTACTCGGTAGATAACACCTTGCAGGCAGTATTACTCGGTAGATAACACCTTGCAGGCAGTATTACTCGGTAGATAACACCTTGCAGGCAGTATTACTCGGTAGATAACACCTTGCAGGCAGTATTACTCGGTAGATAACACCTTGCAGGCAGTATTACTCGGTAGATAACACCTTGCAGGCAGTATTACTCGGTTGTTAACACCTTGCAGGCAGTATTACTCTGTTGTTAACACCTTGCAGGCAGTATTACTCTGTAGATAACACCTTGCAGGCAGTATTACTCGGTTGTTAACACCTTGCAGGCAGTATTACTCGGTTGTTAACACCTTGCAGGCAGTATTACTCGGTAGATAACACCTTGCAGGCAGTATTACTCGGTAGATAACACCTTGCAGGCAGTATTACTCGGTAGATAACACCTTGCAGGCAGTATTACTCGGTAGATAACACCTTGCAGGCAGTATTACTCGGTAGATAACACCTTGCAGGCAGTATTACTCGGTAGATAACACCTTGCAGGCAGTATTACTCGGTAGATAACACCTTGCAGGCAGTATTACTCGGTAGATAACACCTTGCAGGCAGTATTACTCGGTTGTTAACACCTTGCAGGCAGTATTACTCGGTTGTTAACACCTTGCAGGCAGTATTACTCGGTTGTTAACACCTTGCAGGCAGTATTACTCGGTTGTTAACACCTTGCAGGCAGTATTACTCGGTTGTTAACACCTTGCAGGCAGTATTACTCGGTTGTTAACACCTTGCAGGCAGTATTACTCGGTTGTTAACACCTTGCAGGCAGTATTACTCTGTTGTTAACACCTTGCAGGCAGTATTACTCTGTAGATAACACCTTGCAGGCAGTATTACTCGGTTGTTAACACCTTGCAGGCAGTATTACTCGGTTGTTAACACCTTGCAGGCAGTATTACTCTGTTGTTAACACCTTGCAGGCAGTATTACTCTGTAGATAACACCTTGCAGGCAGTATTACTCGGTTGTTAACACCTTGCAGGCAGTATTACTCGGTTGTTAACACCTTGCAGGCAGTATTACTCGGTTGTTAACACCTTGCAGGCAGTATTACTCTGTAGATAACACCTTGCAATGTTACTAATAACTTATATTCATTGCCCTATTAATGAAACTCAGAAATTTAAAACATTTTTATATCTATTCTCCAAAACTCTGATGAACATCTAGCCAGATATTATATAATTGATTTCCTATTGGCAGGATATGGAGGACAGAGAGAAAGAGGCAGCCAGAGCTAAGAAAGCCGGACGTAAAGCACCTGAAGAGGCAGTGAAAGAAATTCCCTATTATTTCGAAGATGGTTAGTTCAAAGAAATGGTTTGCATTATTAATTAGAAAGAAGTATGGATGTGATATGGTGGTCTCTGTTTCAGACGTTGGCTCGTGCAACAGTGGTTTCTACAAATTGCAAGCAGTGTTAACTCATCAGGGCCGTACCAGTTCATCTGGTCATTATGTAGCTTGGATAAGGTAAGATAGCTTTTCTCTCTAGTCATGTAGCTTGGATAGATTTGTTCCTCTAACTCTCTTTTCTATTCAGGTTCAGAGACCATTGGATCAAATGTGACGATGATGAAATAACGAGTGTTTCAGATGAAGAAATTTTGAAGCTTTCAGGAGGAGGTAAAATTATATATTTTGTTTATTATTAAATATTCTATTCTCATCTCGGTTCAGTTTGATTCTAATGTTGGAAATACATCGTATCAAGAAAATTGCTCAATTTGTTCGGATATACTCTTGTTATGCTTTCGAAAACACAAATTTTTTATTACGAACTCTAGAATCAAAACTGCTAATGAAAATTTGCCTATTGCGCATCCGAAGTTCAAAATTTACAACTAATTTCCTTCTTAATTTTTATTCCAAATAATTAAGCTAAATTAGCTACAATACTATTGCAAAAAACAGACCTTTCTGTTTGTAATTAAAGGATTATTTGGTGAATTCTGTTACAGAGATTAGATAGTTTTAGCACAAGATTGTTGGATTATATTTATTGATAGCTGTTATTGTGTTGCAGGTGATTGGCACTGCGCCTTCGTTCTCCTTTACGGACCCCGTCCCCTAACCCTCCCTCTGGATGTCAATATCAAACCCTACTGTGATGAGCAGATGGAAACAACCACTACCCAGAAGTCAGAAGATGCTATGGAGAGCTGAAAATAATTATTCCTTTTCACACCTGATATTATAGTGTGAGACTGATGTCAATTGTTCATTCGTATCATCATACTTTAACTTTTAAAATACAATCCTCTTGAAATACGTTGTTCAATTATCCTCTATCCATCTAACTGAATTTTGATGTTAGATTTTAAAGATTATTTGAATTGCTAAATCACTTCCAATAATGAATTAATTGACTGAATAAAATGTATTTAAAAACCTAACGTCGTTATGACAACTTGTTGAAAATGAAATATAATTTTAATAAGGAAAGTATATCCAATGCAATTTATTTTCTTACAGATTAAACTCGTAATATTGATATGCTGCTTGAAAAGAAATACGTTGTATACAGAAAATATCAAACAATATTTTAGTTGTAAATTTATGGATCGATCCAAGTGTAATTTGACTAAATATTTTAAAGAGTAAAAATAAACCTTTGAAATAAATTGCAATATGCAATCTTTCGTAGTGGTGTTCTCACTTTTATCTTTGGACAAATTTAAATACCTAACTACAAATGATTATTGAATTGATGAAAAAAAGCGCTTGCTCATTAAATGTCACAAAGAATAAAATCCGTCTTTTAAGCCACTCTCTTCAAGTCTTGGTGGCGCAACTTTTAACTGCAAGTCAAAGGAATAGGAAAATGCGACGTGAAAATAGTGATATGCAAGCAATTTTTTTAAATCTTGGAAGAGCTTAATGTCCAAGAGACTAGAAAGGCAACATCGTGAATAAATATTGGTTAAGGCTCGCCAGCGTTTGTTTGAATTGAAATGCAAATCTGATCCGGGCCCCAGCCAACATTTCAAGTTTTGAACTTGACTGGCCAGTCTGCAAAGTGCCATCGACCAGCAAGTCCATGTTGCCAAAGATTTTGGAGACTATTTCCTAATTAATTAAATGTAATTCCCGTGTTTACATTTAATTATTGAGAATTCAGTCTGGACTCTGAATTCTGGCCGGTCTGCTGTCTGCAGAATATGGAACATTTTTTATTTTTCCAAACTCTTGAGAGTTTAGAGAAATCTGAGACTTGAGAGATAAAAAGCCCAATTTATTATAGATCTCTGAGAGAGATCTTGTATTAATTCTTATGTTACCTTTAATTTAGCTCCAGACTGGTCACTGCACTATGTTTCAGTCCAGTCTGTATTTTGTGGTAAATTCCACCGACATGTCGGTGGAATATTTTCCCCTTTCAGAATAATATTCTGGCAAAGTCGGTGGATTTTTAGCTATTTATTCCTATGTTACCATTAATTTTTGGTAGAAAAATGTGTAAAATCACTAAAATGTTGGTGGATCAGTCAAATTTATGGTGGATTTTTTCGGGTCCATACAATTACCGGAACGGACCATGAATTACCGGAACGAAACATGAATTACCGGAACGGACCATGAATTACCGGAACGGAGTTGTTTTATTGAGAAATAGTCCTTGGTAAGTCATATAGGTATACATTAGGTCTATTTATGTTCCAATTGATATCATATTTTACCATTTTATAGTCATTTCTGTTCGTATATTCGCTACCAAACATCTGCAACATAGTTATAAACTTTACAAGAGTATATGCTGAAATTCGTTTTCTTTGCATAATCTCTCTAAGAAAATATTTTGAGGGGAAACTAAAGTAATTTTAATATTGGATTCCATATTATAGTTTTAATGAGAAGTATTTGGGTTCTATTTTGTGTATCCATTACTAGTATGTGTTGATATTCTATTAATCAGGATTTTTAATTTTATGCAACATATACAAATTTGGTTCGTTTTTAATCGGGTAGTAGGTAAATTCATAACTGCTATCTGTCGCATTGAAGTTATGATGACCCATGACTTACTTAATATACATATACTGTACATATGTATATTAATATATACTTACTTAATATACATAACATAAAAATGAAACAAAAAAATATTTTAAACCTATAACACCGCAGAATCACGGACTATTTAAGTTATCATGTCATGTCATGTCAATTTTCTGTCTATGTTTCAGATGTTTGGTAGCGAATATACGAACAGAAATGAGTATAAAATGGTAAAATATGACATCAATTGGAACATAAATAGACCTAATGTACACCTAAATGACTTAACAAGGATTATTTCTCAATAAAACAACTCCGTTCCGGTAATTCATGGTCCGTTCCGGTAATTCATGGTCCGTTCCGGTAATTCATGGTCCGTTCCGGTAATTGTATGAACCGGATTTTTTCAGCTTTTTATTAAAGTCAGTGGAATTTTGTGCATCAAATACAGACTGGGTTTCAGTCACCAGTCTGCAGAATATGGGAGATAGAGATATTTGGGATATTCTCTCCGAACAATTTTGAATTAATTCCTATATTTACATTAATTTTGCTACTAACAGTCTAGAACACTTCTGAATAAATCCCTAGTCCCTACTAATTTACAATAATTTTGCTACAAACGGAATAAGAGATCTGTACGATCACTTTACCAGTTTCTGCAGACTGGGTTTCACCCAAGTAATAAAGCATGTCCAAACTCGCCATTTTAATGGTGAGTTTGTGACAGTTATTTTGAGCCCTTCAATTGCAAATGGCGAGTTTTATCTATTTTTCTCCTATGCTACAATGTTATTTTGGAGAGAATTTATGAAAAATTGATCATTTTGGAGAGAATTTGTTTAACTTTGGAGAGAGCTTGAGAGACAAATGGTGAGTTTATGAGACATACTATTTCACTTGGTGTTTCTGTGTTTCAGAGGCTGAAAAAATATACCTAAGCCAAAATCTCATGAAAATTCTGAGCCAAGCCAATTTGGTTCAATTTTTGAAGATTTCAAGCCAAAATTTGTTGTACCTATTAGTTCACTCTGTATTTGGTGCACAAAATCCCACTGACTTGACTTTATCAAAAAGCTGAAAAAATCCACCAACAATTTCCAGTAATTTCACTGATCCACCAACATTTTCCCAATTTATCCACCGAAAATTAATGGTAACTTAGGAATAAATAGCTAAAAATCCACCGAGTTTGCTAGAATACCAGTCTGCAGAATGTGTCTCTTCTCCCGCAGAGACTTTAATTTGAGTGAGAGCCACTCTTGGACTCTCAGTAGCAGATTCTATATCTTCTGCAGCTAAATTAATGATAACATGGAATTAATTCAAAATCTCCCACAGCTAAATTAATGGTAACATAGGAACCAAGTAATAAAGCATGTCCAAACTCGCCATTTTAATGGCGAGTTTGTGACAGTTATTTTGAGCCCTTTAATTGCAAATGGCAAGTTTTATCTATTTTTCTCCTATGCTACAATGTTATTTTGGAGAGAGTTTATGAAAATTTGATCATTTTGGAGAGAATTTGTTGAACTTTGGAGAGACAAATGGCGAGTTTATGAGACATACTATTTTACTTGGCATAGGAATTAATTCAAGATCTCCCGCAGATATCTCCAATTTCTAAAATTCAATCAAAAACTCCCGCAGAGAGTCTTGGATAAATGTTCCATATTCTGCAGACTGGCTAGAATATTATTTTCAAAGGGGGAAAAATTCCACCGACATGTCGGTGGAATTTACCATGAAATACAGACTGGGTATTAGTCACACTTAGTTATTGTTTAATGTTTATATTTTGCATATGTTGTAGCTATTTATAATTTAGCTAATGTATTTTAACTACTCAGCAGAATTGTCTTATGATAATATTTCCTGGTTCTAGCTATGACTCATGTTGTATACCTAATTGTTTCCTGTTTATCATTATATAAAAGTAAGTGTAAATCTCTCTAGTGTCAGTTGTCTACAGAGCATCATAGAGGGTTGTCCTATATTAATCACTTATAATAAACTTATACTTTTAAACTTGTAAAAACCACTGTTCATTTAACCTATGTTTTATCAAAATTACCATGGGAACATAGGAATTAATTCAAAATTTTAAGACAATTAGACATATCTGAGTTTTGACCTTTTGAAATCTATTAATCTAAGCCAATTAATTCTGTAGCTATCTCGTCGACAAACCGTGCTTTGATCTTCAAACGCTCAATTGGATCGCCCGATGTTTCTGATAAGAAAAAGAACACAGGTGAACAGGTGAATCTCTGTGTATGCTACTTCAGTAATCTTCGGGCGCGCATAATGTTAACATTGGTGTCTGTCCGCTCATAAAAGTTTCTGTTTTTTTAGTACCGCCTGGTACCTTCGCCTCGCATCTGCATAAAAAAGATGAGTACCCTTTTAATTTTATTATTCATATTTTTAAATTTTACGTAACATGGTTTTTCTCTTGTGTTTTAGATGTCAAATTTTTTATAGTAATAATGAGTGATTCTATCAGTGATCAATCTGAAAATACAATGGAACCTGATCCAGTTACTCTATCAAGCATTCATTCTTTCTTAAAAGAGATTTCGGAAGATAATAAGGCCAAAAACAAATCTTTAGATGATCTCGTTAAAAGAGTATCGAAAATTGAAAATGATCGGAGTTCAGGAAAAAGGAAAATTGTCAATGATCCGACTTTTAGTAAAAACCTACCTGTTGAGAAACTGTGCATTTCGGAATCGACTGATACGAGGAATGGCGGAAGTTATGTCACTGGCCCAAATCAATTGATTTCTATTCTGGATACTGGTGTTGAGGAGTTTACATGTGAAATACCATCTTCCTCGGCTGAATTTATTCAGCCTGATGTTGATGGCAACCCAGTAATTAGTAGTGGTAGTATTTTAAGTCCGCAAACTAGTCACGGGTCTCGTAACGCCATCCCTACTTCGCATAGTGGAGTTAGCTCTAGAGCCCGTAGTGATCACTATCAGCATGGTATCCCTATTGTTCATAGTGGAGTAAATGCAGGAGCTTTTACTGTTCATAGTCCTCAGCTTGAGCATTTTCTCCCTTCTAGTAATAATGAAGGTGACAATTTTCGGTGCTTCTACCTCTCGATCTCATGAGCCTGAATTTTCTTCTAGAAGGGATAATGACTTTGAAGGTTTTCTCATGGAAGATTCCCCTGAGCCCTTACTTGTTGAGTCTAATGCTGACATATCTAGTGTAAACTCCTTGCCTGTAATTAGCTCTGCTAATAAGACAAATTGGTCTCCTGGTGATGAGGTTATGCAGTGGTTTGCAAATGTTGCTGATATTGATCTCACAGATGAGCAAATTAAAACTATTTCTGAAGGTTACCAACCCAAACCAGAGGTCTCTCAACATTTTGAACCGCCTCATCTTCCCTCTCCCCTTTGGCATAAGTGCAAGTCTCATGCTCAAGATGCTTTCAAGCAAAGATCATTGCACAGAATCCAACAACTCTCTTGTGCTGCCATCAAACCTCTGATTGATGTTTTGGATTCTATGGATGCCAACGATCCTAACAGGGAAAAGATTGCTGCTTCTGTCCAGCTTACCTGTTCGGCAAACCTGCGTACAAGCAGATCGAGGAGAGCATTAACTGCCAAGTTCATAAAGCAAGATTTAAAGCAGAACCTATTCTCTCAACCTGTTACTCATTTGGATTTGTTTGGTTCAGAGTTTCACACTGCTGCTGAAAATGCTAATAAATCTGTAGCCACTATTCAAAAGGTTGTCCCTTCAGCTACCGGTAGATACTTCCAAAGTACCCAAAACAGACCAGTAATGAACCAACAAAGCTCTAACTATCAGCGGTTCAATACTAACCAAGCTGGTCCTAGTTCTGGTTTTGTAAGGCGCCAAACAGCTCAAAGTCAGCCCTTTCATTACAACCAGTCCCAGAGATATGGTTCCTCTAGAGGAAAGCCCTCCTTCCGCAGAAGGGGAAGAGGCTTCTCAAATTAAGAGAGCCGGTAACATATCCAGGTATTTACAGAATTGGTCTAACATCACTTGCAATAGTTTCATCTTGAACATTATTAAAAATGGATATAAAATTCAATTCACTGACAACCCTGTTTTATTTGACTCTGCTATTTCTAATCCTAAATCACATGAAAAAATTCATGCCCTTAAAATTGAAATGGAAAACATTTAATTTCCAAAGCAATTTCAAAAGTTAATGCCTGTCCTTCCCAGTTACTTTCCAGAGTTTTCACTGTAAAGAAAGCTAAGGGTAATAATAGAATGATATTAGATTTGTCTCAAATAAATAAACAAATCATGGATGTCCATTTTAAAATGGACACTCATGATACCATTAAAGATATTTTATCTCCAGGAGATTTCATGGCCTCGATAGATCTTACAAATGCATTCTTTTCAGTTCCTATTCATGATGAAAGCAAAAAATTTCTATGTTTTGAATTTAATTCTCAAAGATTCCAATTCAATGTTCTGCCATTCGGCATGAAATCTTCTCCTAGAATTTTTACTAAAGTTCTCAAACCTGTCATTAATTATTTAAGAAATAAAGGTATTAAAATTCTTGCTTATCCAGATGATATTTTTCTTTGTGCCTCTTCTGTCAATACTTTATAATCTCAAGTCCTTCAGACATTGCAATTGCTACCAAGTCTTGGTTTTCATCCTAATTACAAAAAATCTAGTCTTGTTCCTTCCCAAGAAATCAAACATTTAGGTTTCATTTGGAACACAGAAGTGATGAAACTTTCCCTTCCAAAGGAAAAATTAGATAAAGCCAGACTTTTTGCCTGTTCTTTAATTCAAAATAAGTCTTCGCTTAGAGACTTATCCTCTTTCATTGGATTGATCAATAGTTTCTGCCCTGCATTTCCTCTTGCCCCTTTACACTTTAGAAATCTTCAATTTCTCCTCAATCAATACATTAAGAACTCTAACTATTGGGACTTGCAGATCACTATTGATCAATCTTCTAGATCTGAACTGACCTGGTGGAAAGATTTTGAATCTCCTTTGCCATCAGCTCCAATTCATAAACTTTCTCCTGAAATAACTCTTTTCTCAGATGCTTCTCTTTCTGGTTGGGGTGGTTTCATCTCTTCTGGCGAAAATGTCTCTGGCACTTGGTATATAGATGAACAACAAAATCACATTAATTTTTTAGAGTTAAAAGCCATAAAGCTTTGTATTCTTTCACTTCTTCCATTTCTAAAAGATAAAGTTCTTCTAGTTTGCTCAGACAATTTCACATCAGTTTCCTTTATTTCCTTTGAGAATAATATTTCTTGTGAAGCTATTCATATACCAGGAACTGAAAACACTATTGCTGATAATTTTTCTAGATATTCTACTTTTGCCCATGAATATAGCCTAAAATCAGATGCTTTTAAAACTATCATCAAGAAAATTTCTTTCCTTCCGGAAATAGACTTATTTGCCTCAAGAACAAATGCAAAATTATCAAAATATGCCTCCTGGAGGTTTGATCCTTACTCATTATTCATCAATGCATTCTCTGTCAAGTGGCCAAATAACATTTATTTATTTCCTCCAATTAACTTAATTTCTAAATGTGTTCAAAAAATTATAAAAGATGAAGTTAGAAATGCCCTATTGATAACTCCTGCTTGGCCTGGCCTTGCTTCTTTACCTGTAATTTTGTCAATGCTAATAGATTCCCCCATTTTCATTCCACGCAATTTCCTTGAAGGCCATCTTCCAACGAGACATCAATTCAACTTGATGGCCTGGAGCATTACAGGCAATCTTGCCTTAGCAGAGGAATTTCTGAGGAAACCTCAAATTGTCTCCTCAAGAGTATCTCCAAGTCTACTCTCCTTTCCTATGGGAAAGACTGGATAAAATTTTTTAACTTTGTTAAAGAAAAAGGGATTAACAGTATCATTACTGTGAATTTAATTTGTGAATTTTTGTTAAATTTATATAAGAATGGAGCTAGTAGTAGCTCTTTAAATTGTGCACGGAGTTCTTTAAGTTTCTTTTTGAGTTATGATCTAAAAATTAAAGATGATGAAACCATTGCAAGGTTGTTCAGATTCTTCTATAAGGAAAGACCATTGAAATCAAAATATTTTACCTATTGGCCTGTAAAGAGCCTGCTAAATTATCTCTCTGAATTGCATCCTGCCTCTAATCTTTCTCTCAAGTCCCTGACTTTGAAGACTCTTGCCTTAGTAGCACTTACCTCCTCAGACAGAGGGCAGACTATCCACCTGATGGATATTGAGAAGACTACTTTTGCAGAAGACTGCTTACAATTTGTCATATTTAACAAACTTAGACTACTAAAAGAGTGCTAAAGCCTAAAGTCATAAATTGTCATTCGTGTGATATTCCCTCTCTCAATGTGTGTGACTATGTCTTAAATTATATGAATCGCACTTTGGGTATAAGAGCAAAGTCTGTGAAAGAGGGAAAGCCTAAACCAACCCAGCTCTTCTTATCATGGGCTACTAAGAGAGCAGTAACCCGGCAGACTTTAGCTCGTTGGTTGAAAACCACATTAAAGATGGCAGGCATTGATACTGATCAGTTTACTGGGCACTCGTTTAGTGGTGCTTCCTTGTCAAATGCCTATCAACATGGTGCTAACATAAACCAGATTGTGTCTGCCGGATCATGGACAAATACTGAGACATTCAGGAAACACTATCTGGCACCTGAAAATGACTCTCCTGTGGGCAAAATAATCTTAGATCACTTTAGTAGAGGGTAAGAATATCAACTTCTTAAAAGTGGATATTTTCTTTAGCTAGTTAGGATATTTCTCCCCTTTTAGGATGTTATTAATTTTTTTTTTTTTAAATCTTAGATTAATATGTAGCAATGTTAACAGAGTTTGATTTCTTTCTCTGGAATCGAGCACGGTTTGTCGACAAGATAGCTACAGAATTTAAAGATTACACTAGAATTACTTACCTTTGAAGTGTAATCTTAATTCTGGAGTTGTCGTCGACAAACCATTAGTTTAATTCCCTTCCCACCTCCCAAATCAAACTCTAGACCCTCAGATTACTGAAGTGGCATACACAGAGATTCACCTGTGTTCTTTTTCTTATCAGAAACATCGGGCGATCCAATTGAGCGTTTGAAGATCAAAGCACGGTTTGACTTCAAAGGTAAGTAATTCTAGTGTAATCTTTAAATTACCTTTAACTGACATACTTTGTAACATGGTCACTGCAGGAACTGGTTACTTTTAACTGTGGTAGTCTGGTAGATTACTAGATTGTGACTTTTAGTCTTAGTTAATTCCTATTTCCTAATCCTATGTGATAGATACGTATCTAATTTAATATAATAATCTAAAGACTAAAAGCTGAGCGGCACACCACTGTACATTCTATTAGGTTTAGGTAGGTACCTAATTTGAATGAAGATTAATGACAGATATATGGAGTGAAATTGATAATTGTTGTATCAAATTTATGACTGACGGTATCTGAATGCCAGACTGTGTTTCATGGTGATTTCCACTGACATGTCAGTGGAATTTTTCTCCATTTAAAATAATATTCTGGCAAATTTGGTGGATTTTTAGCTATTTATTTCTATGTTACCAGTTACTATTAATTTTCGGTGGAAAAATGTTGGTGGATCAGCCAAATTACTGAAAATTTATGGTGGGATTTGTTCAGTATTTTGAAAAAGTCAGTTGAATTTTGTGCATCAAATACAGACTGGCCTGAATGATTGAATCTAATGTTTATAGTATCCATGCCATGTATAAGAGTATGTCAGTTAAAGCCAATTAATTGGCTTAGATTTCAAAAGGTCAAAACCCAAGTAAAATGGTATGGCTTATAAACTCTCCACTTGTCTTTCCAAAAATCACCAAATTTCTCTCCAAAATGATCAAATTATCATTAATTCTTTCCAAAATAACATTGTAATTTGTAGCATAGAAGAAAATAAGATATTTCTCACCATTTGCAATTGAAGGGGGAGTTCGGACATGCTATATTACCTGGGTCAAAACTCAGATATGTCTAATTGGCTTTATATTTTGAATTAATTCTTATGTTTCCATGTCAATTTTGGCTTCAAATCTTCAAAAAATAAGCAAAATTGGCTTGGCTCAGATTTTTTGTGAAATTTTGGCTAAAAATTGGGTCACAATTTTCTAGCCTCTGAAACTTGGTAGTAATATTTTAATTCTCTGATTTAGATGTTTAATTTGGATTAGAAAATAAAATGTATCATAGAAAACTGTAATAACTATAATTTTATATGGTAAGCTGGGGAACTATTGTAAACTTTCAGTCTGAGGTGTAAATAAAAACTTATCAGTTAGATGTAATGACCTGGCAGGGCCACAGGGGGTGTGGCCCTGCCAGGTTATTAAACAATCATGATGATGAACTGTGCAGTACAACAAACTATATGAGAGCCATTCATTTTGAGACCATTGATAGAAAACAGTAGTGTGCTGCTTAGCTTTTAGATAATGTTGATGTAATCCTTAATTTAGCTGTGGGAGATTCTGAATGACTGAATCTGCTAGGTGTGCAATGTTGAACATACAGATTCCTTTACAATCAGAGAGTAACTCTCTCTCAGAGACTCAAATTAAAATCTCTGGAGAGTTGGGAGACGCATTATGCAGAATGAATTTCTGGTTATTTTGGAGACAGGTTTGAAATTTTTTGGGAGACAAATAAGATAGGCAATCCTCATAATAAAATAGGTCTTTTGGAGACTAATTTGAGACACTTTGCAGACTGGTAATTGGTAAAGAGCCAGTCTGCAAAATATAAGAGATATTTGGTATTTTCTCTACAAACAAATTTTGAATTAATTCCTATGTTTACTTTTTTTATTTCTTCTGTGAAGTTTGAACAGAAAGAGAGGTCTCTACGAACAGTTCCTTCAGACTGGGTAAAGGGGAAAATTCTACAAACTGACACTGACTGTCAAGTTTGTGGAATTTACCATTAAATACAGTTTGATTAAGTTTCATTCTGCTGACTCAGACTGTTGCTAAAGCTGTTAGAAATTCATCTATTAGAAACTAGAAAGATGATCAGCAATTTCAGCATTTATCAATTATTTATTTCAGAAAATTATTTAATTGAATATTGTTGGTAAATCAATTAAATTAAACCATAAATTGCCTCTTACTCAGAAGACATGTCCATCCCAGATAAAACATGGAGGCCCCCTTTTGTTGTTCTTGAAACTACGTAAGTTAATTTTTCTAAAGGTTCACTATTATAATTTTATAATGTAGCTAAGTATATGTCACATAATCTTCTTGAAGTATAGGGACCCATTAAATTAAGATTGATCATTCATTTTTTAAATTAAATTGAAATTTGAAGGGGTATAAACTAATAATACTAAATTGTATATTTTCATATATTCGAACCACTGGATCTACAATATTCTGATACTTTATAACCCCTTCTTTATCTTCCTGGTCATTCCTTTGTATTGAATTACATTCATTCAAATCCAAAAAAATTCTTTTATCAAGTTCATGGAATCCTTTTTTTCTGTAAACATCCTTCATTCATTTGATAGAAAAGCCTCATTTTTTGGAGCTTAGTAGCAGATGACTAAATTATTTGTACCTATTTCTGTTCTATTTTAGCCAAGT
Organism: Caprella mutica; assembly: GCA_947561585.1. Lineage (NCBI taxonomy): Eukaryota > Metazoa > Arthropoda > Malacostraca > Amphipoda > Caprellidae > Caprella > Caprella mutica. The sequence continues at coordinate 38,028 of CANNZV010003631.1, forward strand.
TTGTTAAGTTTCTCCTTCACTTCTGACAGAATGGGGGAAATCACTTGTGAGTTGTATTGGAACCATGCTCCCAATACTTGTCGTAATTTTGCTGAGTTAAGCAGGAGAGGATATTACAACAACACGCCATTCCATAGGATAATAAGAGATTTCATGATACAAGGTAAATAATTACCAGATGACTCACAGTAAATAACTAAGGCTTGCCAGCAGTATTTAGTAATGTATTTAAATTTAACTAGCCAAAATTTAATCAGTGTTGCTGCGATTTCATTCAGTAATACTACACTAGTTTGTAAGGAATATCCTTCAGCCATTCATTTCAGTATACACAGACATACATTGGAAAGATTGCTTGTTTAAGGTTGGAGTGGAATAGATATGAGATTAGAACTGTAGTGATTTTTTAACTATTCACTTTGGAATGGAGTAATAAACTTATAGCCAGAGTTCTAAAAGTAGCTACCTCAAATTTCTAATGATCTAATTCTCTCGTTTCAGGTGGTGATCCAACTGGTACTGGCAGAGGTGGTGCGAGTATATATGGCAAACAATTCAACGATGAACTGGAAAACGACTTGAAACACACAGGTATGTTATTGAGATTATTCATGTAGAATATCTTCTTCTTTTAATTAACACTGCTTAACATTTTTGTGGCATGATTTCATTTTTATTTTTGAATCACACTTTACAAAAGAAGAGAGCATTTAATGTTAAATTCTATCCAGTTTCTTCCTTAACTTGTCCCCATCCAATTCCTGTTTTAGTTGATACAAGTCATATGGTGTCTGGTCATTTGATTCCAGTCATATTTTTTTTGCTCATATATCTATATAGCTTACAATTATTTATTTCGATTTTTATTTCTATATAAAAATTGTCATTTAGCTACTATTTAAATAATAAAAAAAAATTGTGAAGGAATTTGACATCTATTATTTATAAAATAGATTTTCTATATAATGAAAAAATTTCAGAATTCAAACAGCTAGAACGTATTATCGCAACAAATTAATTATTTTTATTTACAACTAATTTACAACTAGTCAGAAAACATATTACAGGTGATAGGAAATATTAACTAACACTTGCAAGCTAAAGTTAGGTATATTCACTTCAGCTAAGTGAATATACCTAACTTTCAGTTAGGCCGTTTTCTCGGCAACTATTACAAACATTAGGATCATGTTAGGTTGGATAGATTGAAATTCATTTTATGTTACATAGTAGCTACACTTAATAATTCATTTTATGGTACATAGTACACATAAATAATTAATAAATATACCCCTGATTTATTTGATCAGTCACATGTGCTAGTTATAATAAGTGTGGGGTATACATGTACATTTGATTTTACCATTGAACATTTTTTGTTGTCTGAATGTAAATTTGAAAGCATATATTGGCACTTAATTGAATAAGAAAATATTAATTTCTTGTTAGCTGTTTTAACCTAATTACTTTCTTAAAAAAAACTTCATAGACTGTAAGGTGCATATTTCTAATATATGCATATTTCTTCTATTTCTATTATAGGTACATATTTCTATTATATAAATAATTAACATATTCACATATAATAAATACATAGTAGGTGTATCATGTATGAACGGAAAATATGACTGGGAATCATATCGATCAATCACCCAAATCACACAACCATTTGGGTTGTTCACTTCCCAGACATACGAAGACTAATCAAATGTTAATAAACTAGACTGCTTTTACCTACTCATGATATCACTGATATTTAAAAATACATAAATTGATGATATTCTGTTCTTCTCCAATAATTTTACTTAATTCTGTCGATTGCGTCTGTAAGAAATGATGTCATGTTTTCGTCCTACAGGTGCTGGTATATTATCAATGGCAAACTCGGGACCTAATTCTAATGGCTCTCAGTTTTTCATCACTCTAGCCCCCACTCAATGGCTGGATGGCAAACATTCCATCTTTGGTGAGTTAAAGTTTGGTGAAAGATAGCAAGGAGATATAGTTTATTCCTCAACATACAATTTTAGTTCTTAACATTCTTCTAAATTTTTATTCACCTCTGCCATCATCTTTGAATTATTTCTGGGTCAAACTAAATGATGAGATGCTGATTTATTTGCCCAAAACTCTTAAAGTGCTTTTATTAGAACAATTTTAGTATCTCCAAATACCTGTACCTAATTATACTGCTTTTACATTTTAGCCTATTTGCTTTAATCCTATGACATTAATTGCAACACTACAGACTGTGACTAGCATAAGTTCCATTTTATTGAGCATTACAATTACAAAGTTGTGTCCTATTGATAGAAACAAAAAAGATTCTTGGAATATCAGAGGCTCTTTAGAAGCTGTCTGCACTGATTAGAAGAGACGGGGTAACTCCAATAGGGAGCAAACCGTTGTACTTCTTTGCCACTACTCTCACAATTGTGGGGCATTGCTAGAGTTGTGCACTTCATTTTCAAGGTTTTATATTTAGGTTTGGTAACTCAAGCAATCATCAGTATTTTTAACTTCTAAGATTTGTATGATGTTTTTAATTAGCTATCTTCTAGTTAACACTTGTTTCTGTTGACAGGTCGAGTACATTCAGGAATGTCTGTTGTCAAGAGACTTGGGCTAGTAGAAACAGACAACGATGATAAACCAACGGACTCTCTTAAAATTAAAAAAGCTTATATCAAAATGTGATTCAAGAAAATATTTTAAACAAGTTTTTATTTTTTTTTTTATTTCACCATCATAATTGAAATTTCTCAATTTTATGGCTATGTGATCAAGAATTTCATGATTGGAATTGGCAAGCAAAATAATGAAGATAAAGCTAGAAAATCTTGCACCTTTTGACAAAAAATTCAAATGCAGCCAGCAGTAGCTATATAAATCTTATTAATCACCCTTTTAATACATATTCTCCGTTATAAGGTAAATAGCTAGACACTATTAACAAATTTAATAGTTATATACAACATTTCAAAATATAAGAAATATTTAAAATATACATTATAAAATATAAACAATCCTTTGTTTGGTATTAAATTGAAATGTCTTCTTTAAATAGCTAGTAGTTTAATCATGTTTTCATATCGTTTCTTAACAGTGGAATAAAGTAACAGAAAACAAGCAAAAGTAGTTTAGAGTAATACACAATTGAAATATCACTTTTTTACTTTCATGTGATATTCTCTTTCTTTATTTGATACTTTGCGAAAAAAAAACTCTACATTTCATATTGAATAACTTCTACATAATAATTATTAAAACTATGTTTTTATATCATTTAAAGGTTCATAACCGTCTTTCAATTGTTCCTTGAATTTCAAATATTCTCGTCTCCTTTCAAAATGTTTCACCCACATGTTAGGACAGGACTTTTCAAATATCTTCTTCATTTCTTGGCAAGACTCTGAGTCTGAAAAAAAGAAATTTAGTTAGTTTGCAAGGAATGTTTTGAATTTAAATTCAATACTATTTATGTTAAGAAATGTGACAAGTCTTCATGAATGCAAGAATTTTTACCAAAAAATGGTAAGAGATATTTTCAATAATATAAATTAATGATTTTTCTAATAAATGAAAAAAAATGATTAGGTAAACTTTTCTTTTAATTATTGTCATTTCACTTTAGATATTTAGAAAAAAATAGATAGCTATAATTTCAATAAATAATGGTAGATTTCATCCAATGGCAAATTTCTATCATAATACATACAAAAATTGAAACTTTTATTGTTAATCTCATATCAGTAACAACTACTGAAACAGTGAAACTTACCTTTGGTATCTAAGCAATGCCAATATTTGTCTCTAGAGTCCCAACATATTTTTCTTGATGTTTTGTCAGGATATGATTTGCTTCCTGAATTAATTGACATCTTACAAAAAGATTTGGTAACTATAATCTGTAACTAGTTAGTAGTCAATACTCATTCAGTTATATAATTAAAGATAACTTGAGGAAATCTGTAATTCATAATTAATATTATTATTAAATGGTTATATTTAATTATTAATTACTAGGAGGTTTATAGTCTGCATCAAAACTAGAGGCCAAATAGTTGATCATGAACAAAGTTGTGAGTGGATGTGTCATTGAGTTGATTTCCAGTGTTGTGTGTTCATAAATATGTCTCTTGCTTACTAAATATGCCTGATCTCAAGAAACTATTGCTGACTGTCCCAGTCTGCAATATAAGCAAAAAATTTAACATTATCAGTGTGAACAATCTTTAATTATCCCCTATATTGAAATGCACTCTTTTTTGCCGAGCTGCAGTTGTGTCTTGATAGATGAAAAGAAGAAACTTTATGACACTTAGTCATAAAAGCACGAATATCTACAAAAGAGTAAAATTACTACATACATACTACACCATTACACACCTCATAATAGAGTACAGTAACACATTTTAGTTACACAAACTTCGCAACACACTACAGACAGTACAAAACAAATCACTTAGAATAGCCACAGGCTAGATACAAACATATGACACCTTCACAACTAAACACAAACCCTCCCACTCAAACAACACCTAGCTACAACTACACTCTTATCAATACAGACAAAAGACACAACTTGAACACCCACTACACTACCTCACACACCAGAACACTTCACAAATACACAAAATACAGACCATATACGACAACAATAACAACTACACAATCAACAGACACCATCAAACCAAATAAGAGAACAATTCAAACATATTTGAATAACAAACAAAATACTCGACACTACTGTACCAGACATTAACACTACCCAAACACATATGCAGACAACTCGCACAACTCAGAACAAACAAATCATCACCACTGCTACACAGCCTATTACCCACTTCAAATCAAGGAATTTAGTAGGTATAACTGTGGTCATTTGCATAAAATTTAATTTTTTATTAATAAACACATCAACACATAGAAATGAGCACACAAAATCAAACCAAAAATATTTCTCATAACAACTATAATACAGAATCATGGACCAAGTCCCATCTATATTCATTTTCTGTCTATTATTTAGACATTTTGAAGCTAATGTGATATGAGCATAAATTAGAATAAAATGGTAAAAAGATAATACCAATTGGAAAATATATTAAACGAATGTTACATGTATACCTAAATACCATAAAAACAGGCTATTTCTCAATAAAAACAAATCTGTTCCATTAATTCATGTTCTATTCCCGTAATTCATGGTCCGCTCAGGTAATTGTTAAATTGTATGCCGGTTTAAAAAGTATAGCAGGATTTGAGGATTTATTTAATTCCTATGTTACCATGTTATTTCACTTATTTGCTGTGCCCAAATCTCAATTTATACAAAAATGATAAAATTCTGGGTCTGCGGAAACATTCTTCTCTGAACAGTCAGAACTGAGGGGGGTTTCAGACAGGATTGTATGAACTGACATTTTGGAGACAGATTAGAAAATCTTTGGAGACTGATTTGTAGGGATGGGACGAAGTATCGGTACTCGGCATCGGAAGTATCGGCAATTTTTCTGGTATCTGTATCAACATTTTTTTTCTAGTATCAGTAGCTACTAGGTATCTGCACCACAAAAAGTGCCAATACCACTTTTTGCTGATACCACTAGTATTTAAAAAAAAATCAATATCATTTATTATCTAATTTATCCATTGCAATAAAAAAAATTAATTTAAATTGATGTAATAATGATTTCATGTAGATGGGTAATCCTAATTTTCAAAATTAATAGTCTCCTATAAATAGTCAAATTATCAGTATCGGTGGAAATCTAGGTATCAGTATTGGTGGAAATCTAGGTATTGGTGAAAGTTTTGGTATCGTCACATCCCTACAGTGATTTGACACACTGACACTTTGCAAGTTTGCAGACAGTCAGACCCAGCCTGGTCTTTTTAAAAGTGAGTCTTAACAAAAAACAGTTAAGGAGTTTCAATTTGGAGCAGGACAGTAGCTAGTTAGGTAGCACCGCAGCTATGGCTGAGTTTGAGCAGTCTCTAGTTTGTTAACTGTGGAATTATGGATCAACTTCAGAATTATAATTTTCCAAAATTTTGTGTTAATGCAATAGCTAGGTAATAGCCATTTATGTTGAAACCATTTGATAGAGCATACTGTGGTGCCAGACTGTAAATCATGGTAAATTCCACCAACTTGTCGGTGGAATTTACCATGAAATACAGTCTGGGCCATCAATTTTCGGTGGATAAATTGGGAAATGTTGGTGGATCAGCCAAATTATGAGCAAGTTGGCAAAGCATGTACAAATTACAATCAGTCTCCATATTTCTAATTTTTGGGGTAATTTCTCTCCAAAGATATACAAATCTCCAAAATGGCCAAAAATCTCAAAATACTCTCAAATAATTACATTTAAACCATGTATAAGAGTATATCAGTTAAAGCCATGCCAGAGTGGAATAATAACTCATTTCAGATTGACTAGTAACTCTGTTAGGAATTTAGAATGAACAAAAATTACTCATTTTAACCCTAAAAAATGCAGAAATCAGTAAATTATTTTATAAATTTCAACTCCGCAGTGAAAACTGATGTAAAATAAGTCATTTATGCTTCACAATTGTGCTTGTTGTGATGATAAACAATTTAAACATCACTAATGGGAATGCATGAAGTTAGGAGTAACTCTGTTAGAATTTATGTTTTCCAGTGTGGAAGCCATGTAAATTTTGGCTTGAAATCTTCAAAAATGAGCCAAATTGGCTTGACTCAGATTTTTTGTGAAATTTTTGCTCAAAAATTGGCTTAGGTACAATTTTCCAGCCCAGTCTGTATTTCGTGGTAAATTCCACCGACATGTCGGTGGAATTTTTTCCTCTTTGAATATTATATTCTGGCAAAGTCGGTGGAATTTCAGCTATTTATTCCTATGTTACCATTAATTTTTGGTGGATAAATTGGGAAAATGTTGGTGGATCAGCTAAATTAATGGAAATTTATGGTGGATTTTTTTCAGCTTTTTGCACAAAAGTCAGTGGAATTTTGTGCACCAAATACAGACTGGTTTCCAGCCTCTGAAACATGGCATGTAAAGTTGTAAACATAGGAATTATCAATTAATTACATAATTGTTGTCAGATAATTCAGGAGACTAATTTCAAGTTTTCAATAGCTGCTGGATAAACTTCACAACTTTATGCATCTTTTCCAAACTGCCAAACTGGAATTTATGAGAAATTGTTGGTGGATTTTTTCAGCTTTTAGAAAAACTCAGTGGGATTTTGTGCACCAAATACACCAGTGACCAGTCTGCAGAAACTGGTAAAGTGTTCGTAGAGATCTCTTATTCTGTTAGTAGCAAAATTAATATAAATATAGGGATTAATTCAGATTTTCAGAAGTTTCATACCAAAATTAATGTACCCTAAATATAATATAGGAAGTAATTCAAAATTGTTCGGAGAGAATATCTCAAATATCTCCCATATTATGCAGACTGGCAAATACAGACTAGGTTGGAACAGCCTCCTAAATAGTTTATAATTATTTAAAAAGAATTAAGACTGACCTAGGTACTACCGTACCGGCCGTACTGGGATATCGGCATATCACAGTCCATAGATTATAGGTAGTTAGTTTAAAATAAAAAACACTTTGAAAAAATAAAGTGGGTCTTCCTTTGGCTTTAACATAGATTACCGACCGCCGGTCCTGACGTGTTTCTTTTTAGGCTTACCCGGCGGTTTACGAGTTCAATCAGATTAATATGAATCACGGAACTTTTATAGTCTGCATGATAACTTGAAGGGACAGTGCTAAGCGTATGTAAAATATCCCAACAAACATATGAATGTCGATTCGATGCCGTTTGCTGTCGAATTCGTAGCGCTAACGGTGGGTATCGACTTAGTAACCGTTTGACTCATAGTAGATATCGGAATGTCTGTTTCTAAATGATATCTGAATTTAAACTTCGAGTAGAAACACGAAAACCAATACATGGTTTTAACAGCATCATCTTGACGCCGGCATGTCTGTTTTCAAACGATATCTGAATTTATACTTCGACCAGAAGTGCGAAAACAGATAGTACGTAGTTTTAAAAAAATAGTTACAAATTTTGAAATTCATTTTCTTCTCATCTTCCTGTTTTATAATACGTGAAGAAATGTAGGAATTATTTCTATTCAATTGGATTGTACCTTTCTATAACGTAGTACTCCCTTTAAAATTAATACACTTATAACGTATAAGGGACTACGGCAGTTGTAAAGGTACGATAAGGCATTAGCACGCTAGTGCGATTGTACAATGGATCAACGTAAAGTAAGCGATATTGGAACATCGGTTGTTGAACAGTGTTCCTCCAGTACCGAGAAAAAAGGAAATGGATAACCAATCAAGTGATTTTTCGATGGCCAGTGCATTTGTTGTTATGAATCTATTCTAAACTGCTTATTGAAAATAAGCCCCGAGGGGTTCCTGAAGCTGTCTTTGGTGAATAGAAGAGAAGGGGGTGGCGTCCCTTGGGACCCAAACTGATGTAATTTGGATTATGTATTGTCTATTTTATATTTACCATGTGTATAGTGTTTTTAACTCTCCATGCTGTTTTAGGGGATAGCGCTAGGGTTACGCTCCACATGTTACGTACGAGGTCTTAGATTTTGTGTTAAGTAGGCTCGTAGACTTCATTTACTATTACCTCTTCATTTCCCTCTTCCATCCTTGAGTGCAGCCACCGGTGCTTGTGACCATTTTTTCACATCCTCGGTAAGTGACAGCATTCACGGAGTAGCGTCTCAGCATCCATGAGCGTCGTGACTTTGTTCATGGAGCCACTTTCCTTTCTGACTGCTTCTTCCAGTCCCTTGTATTTCATTTTGTTTTGACGTTAGGGACATGGCCTTTGGTTCCGAAGCAGACGTTAAACCTCTACTAAACGTAAATAATTAAAAGTTGATGGGCTATTTAATATGTTTCATTTTAGAATAAATTCTGTGTTATCAGACGGTTCCACATTTTTCGAATATGTAAGAAATAACTAATAATAATTAACATTATTCAATTCTTACATAAATTGGCATCCATGATACCAGTACGTAAAATACAAGTTTAGAAATAAAAATCATTATTTAAATAATTTTTCCACATAAAATGCAGAACCCCACATCCGATAACTTGAGCTTTCACCATAGTGCCAAAAGCTGCAAATGAGACGATTGAAATTCAGTGATTCACAATATAGATAATTAAACTTAAAGGTCCTCTCCAGGCTCCGGGAAAAAAATGAGTTTATTACATAATATTATAGAACTAAGGTCTGCGATCATTATTCTGCAAACCATATACAATTCGGTTCTGTATATACTTTATTATTTGCTTTTAAAGTTTTTTAGTACTCTGTGAGCAACAATTGAGCGAATCACTAATCTGACGCTGAAAAAAAAAGATTGTACACTCTTTGTTTTGATTGTAAATTTGAATTTTATGAACAAACCATGCGTTTTCGGCCTTTATTCTAGATATTAATTGTTTCCTAAAGTATATAAACGTTTCTATTATAAGTTCATTCAATTTTATACCTTTACACGAATATTAAATGGATTTATTAAACCTAATAGCTAGTTGACAATCAAAACAAATGGTGTACATTCTTTTTCTTCAGGCTGAAAATTTCTTAAATTAGTAAGTCGGACGTAAAATAGGTTTTGTAGAGTTTTGATTATAAAAATCTTTAAAAGCATACAAAATTTAAAATATGCTACCAAATTCGATGCGGTTTGCAGCAAAATGATGAGAAACATTAGCTTCGTTCAATAAGGCAATAACAATATTTCCTTGGAGGGGACCTTTAAAGTGATTATCGGACTCAATAAATCTATATATAATAATCATTATTTAACTTTTATTTCATTTGGTTTTATACCTTCAGCTATTTTGCTTCTAATTAAATAGTAGTTAAATAATAATTATTATATTTTCCTTTATCACGTGTTCGAAATTATAGACCCTATTAATAACTTGAAATATATACCCTACTGTAAAAAATATTTCACAGAGCACAAAATTCCTGTTTGTTCAATGAAACACAATAATTATAAAAAATTAATTATCTATTAATTTTAATTAATGCATCACAGAGCTTTCATCTTTATTCTAAGTCGTGGCTTCAAAACATTTTCTATAATTTGAACTCATAGAGAACGAAATATTTAAGGAGTTACAATTATATAAAAATTTGACCAACTCATTACTATTTGTAATAACAATAAGTTGTGATTTTGGTTATAAAAGCAGTGCTTGCCTGTATTGTTCTATTCACTTTAAAATATCTTTAAGTATCTCCGGGTCGTTTAATATAAAAATTTTTTTTTTAGTTACATGCATCCACGGTGGCAATGTGACAGAGGTACTGGCACGAGGACGGATGGGCCCACGAACGATACCAGGACACATCACTTCATTTCTTCCCATTTAATTTACACATAACATTATATATCAATAATCAAATTGAAATGCATCTAAATGTTACAGAACGTTATATCAATGAAGTAAGAGTTTTCAATTTTAATTTCTTTATTTTATGGATGAAAGTGGATATCGTTTCGAAGCATATTAGATATATAATTTGACGTCTGTTCGATGCAGAATCCCTATGTATGTTAGATTTCATAATTTATCTTTCTATTCAACGCTGTTATAACGGTATCGCTTCGATGCGAAATATACTTGATATGATGCGGTTTTAGCGGTTGCAAACGGATATCGGATTGATGTCTACTTGATGTCACCATGTCTAATTTGTTACTGGTATTCGATGTCGGAAGAGAGGTTATACAGAGTCGTTTAGACATCGAATAGATACATTCATGTTTGCTGGGATGGCAGTAATTAGTTATATTCATCTGTCTGAAATGAAATTAAGAATAAATAACATTGAGTAAAAAATCTATGTATTGTATCAGTAAGCAACAAATTATTTATATGGGGCATCTGAAGGCTCATTCAAGATTTCGTAACTCGTTTAGGTAGGTAGGTTACTTTATTTTTATTATATTTTCTCTTTCCTTTACTTAATTTATGATATTTCGATACTTTTCTTTTGGCTCTAAATAAATGACTTCTGCATGAAAATAAAATATTTAATTGTTAGTAATAATTTACCTAAATGTCAATAACATAACTTTGAGAGTAATGAGTGAAAATTCAGGACTCGTCTTGAGGGAGGGAGGTTGGTGAAGAGGAGTGTACTAGCGTTAGTGCTAGGCTTGAGGTATCCTCTACTTTACCACGTTGAGGAGAAATGATTGACGCTGGATAGCCGATATATCAGTCAAGCCTGTGACTGAAGATGAGTACCACTGCCCAGCAAACATGAATGTATTTATTCGATGTCTAAACGACTCTG
>CANNZV010003631.1:49593-107657 GCA_947561585.1 Caprella mutica
TCAGTCAAATTACTGGAAATTTATGGTGGATTTTTTCAGCTTTTTGAAAAAGTCAGTGGAATATTGTGCACCAAATACAGACTGGGTCGCCAGTCGTCAAAATATATTTCCAATTTTGAAAGTCTACAGTCGTCAATATACCTATATTCCAGACTGGAAAACATGAATTCTAACAGAGTTACTACTATCTTCATGCATTCCCATTAGTGATGTTTATCATCACAACAGTGACAACAAGCCCAATTGTGAATCTTAAATGACTTATTTTACATCAGTTTTCACTGCGGAGTTGAAATTTATAAAATAATTTGCTGATTTCTGCATTTTTTAGGGTTAAAATGAGTAATTTTTGTTCTTTCTAAATTCCTAACAGAGTTACTAGTCAATCTGAAATGAGTTAATATTCCACTCTGGCGGCTATATTATTATATCTACCTAAATTAATTGAGAGCATATCAGCCAATCAGAGAGAGGCATACAACTGATACCAGCCCAGATTGCATTAGCTCCAGTCTGTATTTCGTGGTAAATTCCACCGACATGTCGGTGGAATTTTAAACCCTTCGAATATAATATTCTGGCAAAGTCGGTGGATTTTTAGCTATTTATTCTTATGTTACCATTAATTTTCAGTGGAAATATGGGTAAAATGTTGGTGGATCAGCCAAATTAGGGTAGGAGACCCAATAGTCGGCCCTTTAAGCACAAGCACATATTCTATTAACCCTTACTAATACACTTCTAGCAGTAGAGCGGTGAACGCTGTTTGTTTTGATGGCGTTTTTCGTGTTGATCATTTTGATATGGTCACATATGCATATAACATGGTTCATTTATTGGTTATAATCATGATACGATGATTTTGTGAAAATCACTAGTAGCCGGCACGATCAATTCAAAAGTCGGCACTCTTAAGTTGTTGAGTCGGCACCATGTTCAGTTATATTTCGTGACCGGTAATTTGACCTCTGGTAATTTGATCCCCGGTAAATTGACCCCTGATAATTTCATCCCCGGTAAGTTGACCCTCGCTAATTTCATCGCCGTTAATTATTTCTTGGATTAATATTATGTTTCATTAATTATATACTTAGTAAATTATTCTGTCAATATATTGTAACTATGCTACAAGATATGATTATGTTCACCAGCATGCTTAATAATAGTATAAGTTCCTTCCTTTATGACGGTTTGAACACGTATTCTGCAACTTTTTATTTCAAACCTCCAATATGTTACAAATTCATCTACGATCATTCTTTTAGATAAATGTAGTTTATTCAATATACTAGTTTATCTCCTCCACAAAAACTCTATTACTTTGAGTCGATCCAGTAGAAAATATTTTGAAACCAATAAACTATTGAATCTATCATAAAATCTTGTAGCATAGTTACATAATATTGGCATAATAATTAATTAAGTTTTTAATTAATTAAACAAAATGTAAGACCAAGAAATAAATAACGACAAAGAATTATATAACGGGGATTAAATCTCGGGGGTCAAATTACCCGTTAATCGAATTACCCGGGGATCAAATTAGTGAAATTACCAGGAACCAAATAACCAGGGATCAAATTATCCGGGAATTAAATTTTCCGGGAGCCATATAACCAGATATCAAATTACCGGGAACCAGATAACCAGAGATCAAATTACCGGGAACCAAATATAACCAGGATTCTTCTGAATGTACTCCTTAAGTCAGTGATACGTATATTTTCTTTTGAAATCGGATTTTAAATAAATATGGTCAAAGTAAATATTTTTTTGTGGTTTTCCTTTCTTTTTCAACCACTAATACAACTTATCTAAATAGATGTATAGTTCTAAAAAAAATCTATATTTCTTATTTGATATATAGAAATATATATATTTTCTTCTACTTTGGAACTACGGCATCAGGGGCACTAACATTTTTCTTGGAGAGTAATAAATTATTACTAAATGTAGTGTTACGTTTTTCTTGTAGAAGTTAGTAAAATTTTAATTCAAGTATAGTAATATATCAGATTATACGCTGAATTATTATTGAAGAAAACATTCATGTTTTTTTTTAGAGCATCAATCCGTTTAATATTGATTCTCGCATTACTGTTAATTTAAAGGAAACAGAATACAAAAAATTTGGTTGTTTATATTTATTTCTAATCCAAAACACAGCCCGTAAATTACTTTGTACTAGAATATAACAAAAAAAAATAAACGTATATAACTCTTAATGTTATTGGGTAAGTTACGGATTATCGGTCAGTTCCACATCTTCGGTCATATACGTAAAATCGATATAATAATAATTATGATTATTTAATTGCTATTTTGAACTGTATCCCTGATACCTGCAGGTATCAGTGATACTAATTAAAATAAAACTAAATAATCATTATTATATCGATTTTTCTAATATGAACGAAGATGTGGAACTGACCGATAATCCGTAACTTACCAAATACCTTAATTATAGCTTTATTTTTATCACAGTGAAAATAAAATGAGTATGCATATCATTGCAATAATTAATACCTGAGTAATGTCATTAAATAAAAATAAAATAATCAAACAAAAAAATAACCAACTATGATCGATATATTACTTACTACTAGAAAAAATACAGAAATTAAATTCCTTTGAAACAAATGAAAACACAACAAACTGAACATCTACTAACTACAAAATATATCACAAAAAAATATCACATTATCCCTTGCATAAACTTAGTGTTGAATTATATTATTAATCTTTAATCGTGAATTTGTCATAACTAATGATCTTTTATTTATCTTATACAGATAATTTTATTGCTAATTTTATTCAGATACTGTACCACCATAACAAGATTCGCAAATAAAATCTAGCTCATCATCATCATCATCAAATTGTATTTTGTTTAAGTACGTTCTGCATACACAGCTTAAATGCATTTTTCTCTCACAAGAATCACAATTAATCCAGGTGGCTTCCCTTTTATTTGAAACATCTTCAGAATACAACAATTTGCAATACACGCATTGCCAGTCATCATTCTTTTGTTTTTTCTTTGATTTATATTCTTTTTCAAGAATGAACTTTCTATATTTGGAGCTACTGATAGCAAAGGGATGTCTTTCTTTGGGAGCCTTTCGCTTTTTAAGGGTAATTTTCCCTTCCCAAAATACAGGTTCTTTAGAACAAGATGCTTTGCTTATTACCACGGATGAAGATTTTCCCTCTCGTGAGATTTGGTGAGGAGCTGATAGATCTGACTGGGAAATTAAATCAATTGTAGGTTTGATGCGTAAATCAGCAACTGAAAGTGGATTAGTTGGACATTGAATAACAGAAATAGATTCGTTATTTGAAGCAGAAACAGTTTTAGGAGATGCAGAAGGTGAATTTGAATAGTGTGGGATTGGAAATGAATCAGTAACTGACTGCAAATCAAGAGGAGCAGCAACTATAGATTCTGGTATCGAAGGAGGCGTATTAAGCAGAGGTGACATTTGTGAAGAATCAGATGAAATCGGCAATATTTTCTCTTGATTATTAGTTAGTGGCATCGGTGTCCGAATATCCAATGACTGTGTACGTGGAGGAGTGACAGCTGGCTGTGTAACATGATCAAGTGAACTATGTGCCATATGAGGAGTTTCTAATGAATGAATCATCGGAGGAGAGGAGGATGACTGTGTCACAGGAGGAGTGTTATATGATTGCGTCACAGGAGAATTGCATGTAAGTGACATGAATGAAACATTAGAAGTAAGTATCATGGGAGAAGCATCAGAAGAATTTGGCACAGATGCAGCAACAGAGGACTGTGTAACGGGATCACAATAAGATTGCAGGTCAGGAGTTTGCACATCCAAAGGAACATCAAATGGCTCTGATGCAGTAGTAGAAACAGGAGACACTGATACAACAGCATTGACCGAGAATGACTGTGGCACACTGGAAGAATCTACTGGAAGGGCATTAAGAGTTTGCATGGGCACTAGATCATTAAGCGATTTCGACATTATTGGTGGAGCAACAAATAAAGGTGCCTCGGTAACACTAGGAGTAAGGTACACTTGTGACATGGAAGAAGCAGAAAATGATTGTGAAATTGGGTTAGAATCAGCCAAGGACTGGGATGAACAGGGAGTAGTATCAAATGATCGCGTCATGTGAGAAACGTTAAATAGTTCGGATACATTAGGAGGAGCAATAGCTTGCGACACAGGACGTTGTAGATGACCAGGCTCAGTGTTTAACATTGGAGTATCATTAGTAGATAACAAAACTGAACATAATCCAGTAGACTGAGGTTTAGAACAATTAAAAACAAAAGGTTCTAATGGCGATGACACGGTAATCATCTGTGGCTCAAGAGGCAAATTAGGTGTAGATTGTGACATTGATGAAGTCGAGATAATTTCGTAATCCTCTGAAATAGTAATTGAATTATCAAAATCTATAAATTGTAGCTCATTTTGCAATTCAATCGGAGTATTAGAAGACAGAACAATATTAGAGACAGGCACTGAGTGACTGGCGAATGAATCTACAGCCATGGTCTCATCAATAATACTTTCCCTAGTTCTGGATATATCAGAAATACTAGTAATTGGTACATGTTGATGGGTATTATCATTTGAGGTAGAGGGAAGGCTTACAATTTCTGCGTTAGCATCATCAAGAACAATAACATTTTCGGCATTTGCTTGGCCTTCAGCTTTTGAGTTAATGTTTTGGAATATTCTACTAATGATAATAGAATCAACTCCGTCATGCGACATACATTCATTGAATTTGTGCTCCCCTCCTAATTCTTCAATCAAGATACTTCTCGTGATCCTATAATCATTAGTTGAAGATGAAGGAATAGGAGCTATGTTTGTGGCATCGGTAGTGTCATCCTCATCTATTTCTAAGCATTTAGTATAATCTACATTATCAGGATTTAAAGGGCACAGTCCACATACTCTGAATCCATTAATTATAGAAGATACCTTTATTTTCTTCATGGCATTAAGAAGTAACCTACCCACATCATTCCTTCGAACAACACTGTTTGGGTTATTTCTTTGAAATGTATGCACCTCCTCCTTCCAGTACCTTTTCATGGGTCCAAAGATGGAAACATCAGCGGGCTGCAGAACATGTGTAGTGTTCGGTGGTAGGAGATACAGTATCACTCCATTTTCTTCGCAATATTTTGATACTTGCATCGAGAGGTGAGTTTTGTGGCCGTCTACTAATAATATTACAGGTTTTTGTATGTTTTTCTCTTCCAAATAGGGTACAAAACCGTTGGTAATAAATTCGAAAAAAGTTTCAGCTTTCATCCAGCCACTTTCAGATACTCCTATCATAAACTCCTTGGGTACAGACCTAACAATATCTTTGGGAATTCGGGTATAGGGAAAAACAATCATCGGCTGTACTATTTCTCCAGATGCACTAAATGTTCCTAAAAATGTTAGAGTTGATTTTTCGGGTGCTGGTCCGAGCTCATACACGTTTTTCCACCCTCTGGGCCCAATTACTTTACCAGTCTTAGGACACAATTGAATATTGGATTCATCAGAATTGAAGATCCTGGAAGGATCTTCAAATACTTCCTGCCATCCGTTCTGATCAACATTCTCCTGAAGTTCTCGGAACCACTCTCTAATAGCTTGTTCTGTAACTCCGATTCTAGCCTTCGACACACGTTCCGGAGTTCGAATTGAGAGGGTTGGGTGGCGCTTCATGAAGCACTGAAATGAATGATTAATCCACAATTAAATTAAAATTTAATATTTTTTGTAAGTAGTATTATATATTCCATACACAGAGTAAAGGTATATTCAGAATAACATAAAAGTTCAAGAAACGCAATTCTATGTGCAATATAAGAATGCAGGAGAAGATAAATCTTGAATGATTCGTTGCAAACTGACTCTTACGGTATACACAATTAAATTGCTAAATGGGGTGGGAATTAATGATAATTAAACTCACACTAAACCATGTTTTCCCTGGCCTGTCGTCCACGAATGGTGTTTTCCTTTTGGGATTAGTTGCCTTAATTAAACGCTGCACCGTGTTCAAGATGTCATCTTTTTTCGGTGGGAGACCTCTACGATTGCCTCTAATAATCCAACTGAAAAATAAATATTAATAGCTAGCTATACTAGAAGAAATCATACTGCTTATGTCTAAGATACATAAGAAAATAATTCATGATGTGCTATGACTGTGTAATTTAATGAAGTTAATGGCTGTATAGTATTCAAGTGTAATAATTAATGTGATCTCTACTGTTGATATTTCATTTCTAACAAGTAAGCCCTCACTCAACAATCTCTTGTTCCTCTACAGATGATAAATATGGGTCTTTTCCCATCTTTCGGCCCAGTTGGCTTCTTCCGGCCAGTTTATCTTGTAGGGTAGACCTAGGAACTTGGAATTTTTGAGCTGCTTCCTTTTTCGACATTGGATTAGTTTCTGAAGTACATGCACTTATTGCATCTTCCATTTGTTTCTCTGAATATCGAAAAAGTTTGCCACGCTTCATAATGAACGGGATATTAATATTAAAACTAATCTATCTGAAATAAAATATATTTAAGGCTATGTATAAAAAGATAGGTATCTATTAACCATTCTTGCAAATGACAAGTTTATATACTACATAATGTAAAGTCGACACCTCAGTCGTCGTAAATTCGGCCCCATGCCAAGTTTATGTCTAAGAGTTTGAAGACTCGGCATCCACCAGTGCCGACTGCATAAATTACTGGTTATTAATTCGGCACAGGGATGACGACTATATAAATTACTGGTTATTAAGTCGGCATAGGGGTGACGACTATATAAATCACTGGTTATTAAGTCGGCATCAACGAGTGCCGACTTAATAAATTACTGGTTATTAAGTCGGCATAGGGGTGACGACTATATAAATCACTGGTTATTAAGTCGGCATCAACGAGTGCCGACTTAATAAATTACTGGTTATTGAGTCGGCATAGGAGTGCCGACTTAATAAATTACTGGTTATAAAGTCGGCATCAACGAGTGCCGACTAAATAAATTACTGTTTCTTAAGTCGGCAAAGGGGTGACGACTAGTGGAGAAAAATTTCCGGCACCCCTGCCGACTCATGGAAAAGTATGCTTAATCGATAAATTTTCATTAGAATTGAAGAAAGCTAATTGTATAGGAGCATATATAACATATATATGGGCAAGAGTATAGGAGATGAAATATTCAAAAGTCGGCACCCCGTGCCGACTTAATGATTTGCACTCGTTTTACGATTCGAATGCTGGCACACCTTAAAATAAAATAAATCAAGTATTCAAGCTTAAAATGATTATTAAAAACGAAAGAACTAACATTACACATCACAAAAACATTTTCCTCGATGCTGAGCACTTAAATTACACCATTTCACAAATTGAATCCTAAACACTGGTTCTTATCAAATCGAGATCATTTCAGGGCACGTGATTACCACACTTCATTGTTATCCGACACAAACTGAACGTGACCGCGGCAAATTTGAATGTGCACCTCATTCTGATTGGTTGAAATGTGACAGTATGCCGTCATTACTTTGTGTGTGCGTATGTTTGACAGATCTCTTATTATTTCGTCATTAACGGTCATTTATTTGACAGGTGCCGAGTAGTGAAGGGTGCCGAGTTAAGGTGCCTCTACCCTACTGGAAATTTATGGTGGATATTTTCAGCTTTTTCAAAGTCAGTGGAATTTTTTGCACCAAATACAGACTGGCATTAGCTGTTGTCCAAGAGCTGCCATTTCACCAACAGGTTATTTGAAGAGCCGTGGGAATATCATATCTGAGCCGTGGGATAAAAATCGCGAGCCGTGGGATAAAAATCGCGAGCCGTGGGATAAAAAATGCGAGCCGTGGGATAAAGAATGCGAGCCGTGGGATAAAGAATGCGAGCCGTGGGATAAAGAATGCGAGCCGTGGGATAAAGAATGCGAGCCGTGGGATAAAGAATGCGAGCCGTGGGATAAAGAATGCGAGCCGTGGGATAAAGAATGCGAGCCGTGGGATAAAGAATGCGAGCCGTGGGATAAAGAATGCGAGCCGTGGGATAAAGAATGCGAGCCGTGGGATAAAGAATGCGAGCCGTGGGATAAAGAATGCGAGCCGTGGGATTTAGAATGCGAGCCGTGGGATTTAGAATGCGAGCCGTGGGATAAAGAATGCGAGCCGTGGGATAAAGAATGCGAGCCGTGGGATAAAGAATGCGAGCCGTGGGGTAAAGAATGCGAGCCGTGGGGTAAAGAATGCGAGCCGTGGGGTAAAGAATGCGAGCCGTGGGGTAAAGAATGCGAGCCGTGGGGTAAAGAATGCGAGCCGTGGGGTAAAGAATGCGAGCCGTGGGGTAAAGAATGCGAGCCGTGGGGTAAAGAATGCGAGCCGTGGGGTAAAGAATGCGAGCCGTGGGGTAAAGAATGCGAGCCGTGGGATAAAGAATGCGAGCCGTGGGATATAAAGCGAGCCGTGGTGGAAGGAGCAATTACTACATAGATTTAGACTTTAGTTACTTATTAACAGACCGGGAATATTTGATCAAGTGAAAATTCACATTTGATGAGCCGCAAAGTTTTGAAACTCTATATAAATGTCTTTTAGAAGACCGCGAGTTTCGAAAAAAATTCACAAAGAATGCAATCTGGATACCAGCCAATCACAGAGAGCCTGTGAGAGGCATACTTTCTTTCATAGTTATTCATTTTTTTCCTGATAATTAGTCAGAGAGCATCAAATTTAAATGACAAGTAGTGAGTGACCACATCATTCATAACAAAAGAACACCGAAAACAGAAAACTGATACACAATTTGAATTTTGTATTATAGTTACATCATGGAGCGCGTAATATCAAAACAAAATGGCGGCTTTGTTTACATTACAACAGAGAAACAGCGCGGTTCCGCTGTTCATGATTATGATTATGAGTCACCAATTTTAAATCTAATTTAAGTACTCATTAGTCGTCTATATATGTGAAAGATGCTTATTTTCACAAATTTTAAGTCGACAATTAATCGGCGACTTGGTACATACTCTTGAACTAGAGTAAATTCCACCGACATGTCGGTGGAGTTTTTCTCCATTGAAAATAATTTTCTGGCAAAGTTGGTGGATTTTTTGCTAATTACTCCTATGTTACCATTAATTTTCAGTGGAAAAATGGGTAAAATATTGGTGGATCAGCCAAATTACTGGAAATTCATGGTGGATTTTTTCAGCTTTTTCAAAAAGTCAATGGAATTTTCTGCACCAAATACAGACTGGCATTTTTACCCATTTTTCCACCGAAAATTAATGGTAACATAGGAGTAAATAGCAAAAAATCCTCCGACTTTGCCAGAATATTATTAACAATGGAGAAAAATTCCACCGACATGTCGGTGGAATTTACCATGAAATACAGACTGGGCAACTTTTGAAGGGTTTAATAAGTTAAAAAACTGTCAGAACTCAGAAACATGTGAATAACCAGTCTGCAGAACAAGGGACATTTTTGACATTTTCTGTGCGAACAATCCTTAATTTCCTCCTATATTTACATGTATTTTACTGAGAACAGAAGCCAAAATAGAGGATTTCTTGGAGAACAGTTCACCAGTTCCTGCAGTCTGGGTGAATAACAAGTAAATCAGTCCCAAAATAGTCTCAAGAGATGTACATGCATCAGACATGAAGCAAAAGGATATTTTCAAGTGTAAAATATTCACTAGGTAGTCAAATTTCTCCTTTAAACTATCTTAAATGTGGCGACCTGGATCTATTTTCACTTTAAACTGGCGACTTTCCAGCCACACTTTGAAATATGGTTTATCCACCGAAAATTAATTGTAACATAGGAATAAATAGCTAAAATTCCACTGACTTTGCCAGAATGTTACTTTCAAAGGGGAAAACATTCCACCGACATGTTGGTGGAATTTACCATGAATTACAGACTGGGTAGCCAGTTTCCTGTTTACTCTGTTCATACTTTGAAACATGGGCTTACACCAGTATTGACTGAGTCTGAGTATGCTGTATGTATATAATTATTTTTTGGGGTAATTTCTCTCCAAATATTTTCAGATTTCTCCAAAATGGCCAAAATCTCCGAATACTTTACAATTACCAAAAATCCCATTGACTTTTTCAAAAAGTTGAAAGAATCCACCAAGACTTTCCAATAATTGGGCTGATCCACCAACATTTTCTCAATTTATCCACCGAAAATAATGGTAACATGGGAAATTGAATAAATAGTTGATTAAAAATCCACCGACTTTGTCACTGCCAGATTATTATTTTAAAAGACGGAAAAATTCCACTGACATGTCGGTGGAATTTAGCCAGTCTGCTAAGCATGCACAATCAGTCTCCAGATATTTAATTTTTGGGGCAATTTCTCTCGAGAGATTTTCAAATTTCTCTCCAAACTGGCCAAATTTTTTAAAATACTCTCCACTAATTACATGTGAACACCCGACTGCAGGAACTGGTAAACTGTTTTCTTAGAAATCCTCTATTTTGGCTTCTGTTCTCAGTAAAATACATGTAAATATATGAGGAAATTAAGGATTGTTCGCACAGAAAATATAAAAAATATCCCATATTCTGCAGACTGGTGTAAACATAGGAATAAATTAGAAAATTTTCGCCGGATAATTCAGGAGACTAATTTCAAGGGCTCAATAGTCGCCGGATAAACTTCACAACTTCATGCATCTTTTGCAGACTGGGAATTTACCATGAAATACAGACTGGATTATTTATCTATTATTATAATATAATTATTACATGTAATTGTAAACATAAGAATTAATTGGAAAATTGTCACCGTATAATTTAGGAGACTAATTTCAAGGCCTCAATAGTTGCTTGATAAACTTTACAGCTTCACCCATCTTTTGCCAATTGGAGCTTACATATAATATATCTAGACTTCCTTTAGTTAGTTTAATAGTTTTTAACTGATCTGTTATCTAATTCTTAATCTTAACTAAGATCACGTGGATTTTTTATATACAATTTCATTTTACAGTTATTAACTATTATTAAACTATAAAAATGGGAGATTTGAAAAAAATTCTTTCTGAATTCATTCGGTTTCTTGAAATCTCTGTGCCACACCTCACAGGTATGTGTTAGTTACATTATTTGGTTATTAGATTATACTGTAAGGAGATGGCCGTTATCCACCTTAACATGGACTACCTACTTAAATCAATATTAATGTTAGTTACTTTCTTATCCAATTAAAATAGTAAAAGTTAGCTAGTGTTATATAATTTTTTATGCAAGAACTAAACACAATTGGTATAATTATCTAGAAAGTAGCTAGCTATAGGTAGGTAATTTCTTGAAAATATAGTAGTAATTATTGGTTATTAGAAAAATATAATCAATATAGCTCAAATGTTAAGAGATTTTAATAAAGTAACTTAATCTCACCCAATGTAATGGTGTTAGACTATTGCTATTTGTTTATAATTTATATTTTGAATGGAATCTATGACATTTATATCATTGAGAATATTCACTACTCGAATTTATATAGTCATGCATTGATATATTTTGATATTTATCATTTTAATCATACAATATATTTCATTTACAGCTGAGGATTCAAGAAACAAACCATGTGTTACATGTTTATGGACATTTTGGGATGAGATGAAGAAATGTACCAAAAATCTCAGTCAGGAATGCAATAAATTTTGTCTCATGTTCATGAAGCCACCAGTACCAAAGGCTGACGAAGTTAAAGGTTAGCTACCTGTTATTTACTAGCTATATTAACTTATTGATATGTGTTATTAACTCTTTAGAGGGCACTTACTGATAAACTCATCAAATTGGTCTAGATTTTTTTGACATTTTTTAACACATTTCAAGATATTTTTATTTTTGAGTATTTCTTTTATTTTTTTTTGAAACAAAATATTTGTTCTTTGTAAATTCATATTTTAATTTTTTTTTATTGATTATTTGAAAGACAGCGATGTCTGCTATTGCCTTTGGTGTATTAATACAATATAGCTTTTGGTAGCTAAAATTGTGAAAAATAATGAATTTTAGCTACTTGCCTGCAACATATTCAATCCCAAATAGTATTTGTTATTAATTCGTGTTCTTCTCCATAGGTTTACTTTCTCAGTTGAAAAAAGCAGTTGAGAATCTGGTGGCTACTTCTAGTATGTTACCTTCAAAGTTTGGAGAACATCTTTTGAAAGAAGTAAATGATGGTGTTACACAATCTATTGAAGCTGTCAGAGATTTAGTGGCACATGTATTGAATTCTCCTTCCACTCAGTTGTAAGTTTCAGCTAAAAAAATTGCATGAAATCTTATAGCTAGATTTACTAGCTACAAACTTAATATTTTCTCATTATATTTTTTCGTATATTTCCATAGCTATATTGTTGTTTTCAAATTCTTCAATTTTTAGGACTTCTATCTAATTTGAATTTCCTAACATTTTCATTAGATTTAAATAGATATGAGTTATCAAATAAGTGATATTGTTTCATATTGTCACATTGCTTTAATTGTTCACATATGAAAATAAGTCTTAACTAGCTAGCTACATCTTATTTTCAGAAGTGAAATTTTACTGCAATCAACTGGACTGGTTTGGAATGGGTGTGAAGTCTTGGATAAATGCCCCAGAAATAACACTTTAGCTGTCCTGTCGGCAGTTAGGAATGAGTCGGCTATGGTTTCTGACGCTTACTTGGAGATAAATGAAGCAAGTCTAATCCTGACCTAATAATTAGCTATTTTTCTGTACAAATTCCATCATTTTATTGAATATTGATCGAATCAGTAGTTTTGCTAGCTTGTACGATTAATATTTACAATACTCTCCAATTTATTGCTGTTTACAAACTAGTCTAAACTCTAAATAATTCTACTTGTAGGCTCTGAAAGGTGATGGTGCGGATTGGAATGATTTTACAATGGGTTCCAATTCTATGAATGAAAGCATGGAAGTTGATGAACCGAAGACTTGGAGTGAAGAAGATAAAACCAATGTCAAAATCCCTGTGAATTTGGTTAAAGCAGTCAAGGTAAGTTCAAGTGAATGATATTGATGTATTTTACATAGCTACTCTTTTTAAATCCTGTTTATTTATTCCTATCTAAATATATTTGAATTTGCTTTGTTAAAAGTGAGAATCCAAATTCGCAGATTTTATATCTTGAAATATCACAACCTATTCCTAATAATAAATTTTGTATTAAGCTTAAATATAATGAGCATAGCTACCTACTAATTTTGAAGGAGTTCAGAATATGTGAACTTCTTTGATAACTTTTTTCTCCTACTCTATTTACATATCCTTTAATAGAATTATTGCGAGTTCTCCAAATAAATATGAATTGTTAACAAAATATGAATTATCTATTGTATCTGTTACCCTAAGTATATTATTGATGTTAAATATTTTTCTCATTATTTTCTAAAATCCTAGATTGTTAAGAGGCTATTTGTCATAGTTAAGTATGTCATTCATATAACATTTCTTCGCAGTTAATGTACAAGAGAATTATTGAAGCATTAGAAGCCTGTCCTTCCAGCAAATTTGGTGTCACTAAACCAAGTGAGAGCGAAGGAAGTTCACTTTCTTTACCTTTACAAAAATGGAGTCACTTGGACCAAATGAGAAAAATTGAACAGAAAATATCTGAAGCTGTTGACAATCTTGTTCTCTCTCTCTATCCAACTGTAAATTACAGCAACGTCAAGAAAAATGTGAGTTGTTTAAATAAAAAAAGGAAAAATTTTAGGATGTTTTTTCAAATAGTATACTTCGATATTGCAGCTTATAGCTACTTTAAAAATAGTGTTAAATGTTTCCAATAACACTTAAATCATTTTCATCTTGAAATGATCAAAATGCGAAAGAATAACATGCTACCATTTTCTTTCCAGAGTCACATCGTTGTGGGTTTATCTCTTGCTGTCATAGATAAGTTAAGGGAGAGTAGCGTTGGTTCTGAAGATACAGGACCACACCTCTCTTTCCTCCACAACGCCTTCAGACACAACGAAACTCTTGTGGATACCAAATTACCGGGGGGAGAACAAATATAGTGATAGGGTGTTAATTTGAAATTTTATTGTCCCTTCTGACAACAAGTTATAGATGTTATTCGAAATACTGGGTATTTCATGCATGCCCAATAGCGCCATTCGTACCCACAGTATCACCATTCGTATCCGCAAAAATTAATTTCCGCAATAGGACCATTCATTTCCGCTATAGGACCATTCATTTCCGCTATAGGACCATTCATATCCGCAATAGGACCATTCATATCCGCAATAGGACCATTCGTATCCGCAGTAGAAGATTCGTGCCAGCAGTAGAACCATTCGTGCCAGCAGTAGAACCATTCGTATCTGCAGTAGGTTATTTTGTACCCGCAACAGGACATTTTGTACCCGCAACAGGACATTTTGTACCCGCAACAGGACATTTTGTACCCGCAACAGGACATTTTGTACACGCAACAGGACATTTTGTACCCGCAACAGGACTATTCATATTCGCAGTAGGACTATTCATATTCGCAGTAGGACCATTCGTACCTACAGTAGGAAATAGGACCAAGCTACCCACGTTCTGCTTATCCATGCGTATCCTTTATGATAAATAGCTATGGGTGGAATAGATCCTGCATGCGAGCAACAAATTTTTTTTCTGAAAATAAGTTAGGTCATGCATTTAGTTATACAATTGTATAGCATGAACAACATATTCACAGTGAATATGTACCAGCGTAATGAAACTGATCAATATTTTGGATTGGACCTGTTTTTTAAGATAAAGTTGCCACTATTAAGTGTAGTGTTCCAATTATGTTGTCCAGCCCCTACTACACTCATACAGTCACAAATTTATTAATCTGGTGAAATTTTAATTATTGTAATCTTTCAGTTACTATGATCCCTAAACTTATCTATTTTTTTTTTTTTTTTTTTTTTTTTTAAAAGACAATATTTTTCCATTAAAAACTTGTCTATTATATTTTAATTATGACTACAGGCAAGTCTCGCTTTGAGTACAACTCAGTTTAGTAAAAGTGGTCCTTATTTCGAGACATGGTTCAAAATAAGAACCATTCGTAGACATAGAGAACGGAGACAATTTTCTGTGATTATTTCACGGTAACTAAAAAAACATCAAAATTATAATCCAGATGAGGTTATTAGAAGCAATTGGTTCAGAAATTCAACATGTCCCATTTAAGGGTAAGTTCCGTGTAATCGCACGGTTCCATATTTTCGAACACGTAAAAATCTTTATATAATAATCATTATTTAACTTTTATTTCAATTGGTATCCATGACACCAATTAAAATTTTTTCTTAATTTCCTGACGTGTCTGAAATTGTAGAACAAATTAATAACTCGGAACTTAGTCCCTACTACCAAAAATATTTCATAGAGCATAAAATTGCTGTTTGTTAAATGTAGCACAATAACTATAGAAATCTAAGTATCTATTAATTACTCACCTATACTGAGTGAGAGTTAAGCTATGAATGGATTTTAAAACATTTAATAAATGCACGGCTTTAAACTTTTTCATCACAGTCACAAACAATGAAAGACTGCATATTATTATTAATATGCTTATGAACATTTTACTCTAATAATAAATTTTCTTTCTATAACTCATAGAAAATGAGGTCTAAATCAAGGAGTGACAATTATAAATTTCTTGTTACTTTTATTCGCTTTAGTTACCGTTTGGTAACTAAACTGAGTCGTGATTTGGTAACTAAAGCGGGGGATGCCTGTACACTATTCATGCCCATTGCTTTATATGCTACTGATGTACTTTCCAATTAAAATTAATGGGTATCAATAGTAAAAGAATATTACTTATAAATTTATAGAATATATATTTACAAAAATGAATGTAGGAATAATTATATGTAATTTTTTTTTTTTTTTTTTTAAAGGTAGCTTATAAGTTATAAATGGTAAAGCGTGATATTTTTCTGGAACCAAAAGACAAAGTGTATATAGAGTGATAAGCCTGCTAAATTTCATTTTAAAATGTTCATAGTAGAATTTGTTGAATGCGTTTAGGTCATTTGTGGAGTGCATTAACGTTACAAATCTTTTCAGTAAATGCACCGAGTAGATTTAGTGCATTCTTAACTATGACGTAACAGAAACCTAATATCGTGCATGTTTAATTGTTTATGTACGGATTTATTTGTAAACTAATATTTTGACTCTTTATATAATTACAAAACATAATTTTATGCACCATTACTATTGATGAATGATCATTTTTCTTCAAGATAGGGAGAAATATGTTAAAATTCATGATTTTTTATTTCGTTGCATTTGTAAATATTTATTTATTCAGGAAGGATTAATTTTAAAATAATTTCAATCATTTATTAATTTTTTATATAAACTTTATGATTGCTTTACCGTGTCTACATTATTTCATTTTTTAAATATTTCTGTATATGTCAGTGTCCCCTTTTCGTATGTAAGAAAATGATTTTCCAAAGAAAACGATAATATCGGGGGATCTATTTTATTTTGGTATTTAGTACATTCACTAAGATATTTCATCATGAAGTTCACTTAATATTAAATTATCATTTGATGAACTCTCCATTCTTTTCAATACATATCCAATGCCATGTTCATATCTATTACAAATTCGTTTAATTCATACGTAGCTATACAGTGGCATTTTAACTGGCTGTCATAGCAACGCGAAAACAGCCTTTGTAAACAATCTTTTAAAACGGTAAAATGTTTACATCTGCTCTCAGTCTGATCTAATTTCCTCTTTGAATTATCATAACATTAATCAATTGACACAGTTCTATATAAAAAATACATCGCGATATTGAATGATTTAGAATGGAGTTGCGAGATCTGGCACCTAAAACTAGGTTTAAAAGTAAAAAACACTCTAATTCATCGGAAATAAATAATGAATTTGATAATGAACTGCCGGAGAACGAAGAAAAAGGAAGAAGAAAGAAGGGCAAAAAAGATAAAAAGAAAACAAAATTAGAAACTGGATCGAAAAAATCAGTAAAGAGTAAAACAAACGTAAAGTTTGAAAATGAAAAGGTGAGTCTAATTGAACATTTTACTAACATCGAGAATAGGTATTAAAGCATTTTGAACTTTGGAAACTTCAGACTACTTGGACCCTTAATTAGGCTCATATGACTCGGAAAGTGGGTGCTAACATGTCATATTAATTCAAAACCTATTTTAACGACCAGTTTCCGATTGCTATTGATTTTCTGAGAGATCCTAGCTTTATACTGTATAGCTAATAACAAAAAAAAAAAATTATGAGCATTCAATTTTTTGGTAGAGGTAGAGTGCTCATCGGTGAATGCAAGGGACGTGAAAATGAATATTAAGCACGGAAGGTTCCTTATGAACACATTAAATGGAGTACTGATGGATTTTATTCGGAGAACGAGGAAGAGGGATGAGATTGGTTTGGGTTAGGACACTTTGAGAGATATGGAAATAGGAAGAATTGTTGATAATTTGAAGGAGAGTAGATGAAAAAGGGAGAAGTATACAGAGAAAATGAGAGTATAGAAGGTGAGTAGTACGGGAATAGGTCGGGAGCATTCTTGTTGTTCAGGGTGAAAGCGAATACTCTCAAGTTTTGGTGGAGTGTAAGATGTGTGGCGCTGAGGAGGAGACTTTGGAGCACTTTTCGTTGGAGTTTCCTCAGTTGATGGCGGGGAAGGAGAGGATGGGGTGGCTAATATCAGTGGAGTGATAAGTTTTGGAGAGAGGAATCTTGATGGGGGTGTGGAGTTTTCAGGATGACGCATGGACCAAGGTAGGTGTTGATTGGGGAGGAAGGAAGTGCCGGGAGGTTAGAGGGGTGGACAGGAGGATGGGGTCTCTGGCCTGTGGAAGAGGTTTGGAAGTGTGATGTCGAGGGGTCTGGAAGGGGGATAGTGACATTGAACATTCGAATTCTTAAAATTCGGTTCCAGTAATGAACATTTAAAAAAATTAACTTTTAATGAAATTTTTTATTTCCGTCAGGAGGATCAGTCGCACCAACTCAAGGCTCTGGACAGTGATGATGATCCTGTGAACCACGACATAGTTACCTGTGTGAGGGTCCTTAGGAGCGACTTGTTGGAAGGGTTCCCAATGGTCCTCAGACACCCAGTGGTTCGAGTAAGTTTTTATAATAAAAAATGAAAGCAATTTTGATACTATAATAATATGAATGAATGATATTCTTTTTTATTTGAATAAAGTATTCCCATACAAAATCAATTGGACGGCCGAGAAACGATACAATTGTAGAAAATGATACATATAATAAAGATTAATGAATTGATGTTTAACTTTGTGATATAGCTATACATTTTATTTTTTAAGATTAGAAATATTTTACAATTAACTATTCAATATTGATTTTCCTTATTTTAAATATTAAGATATATTTTATTGATAAAAAAAAATTTCATATACTTCCAACTTTTCATTTTTTCTATTTTCTAAGTTTTCATTTTTAAATATATATTTCTATTCAGTTTTCACCTCTCAGGTGCATGTTTGCTCCGCTCATTCTGGTGGTGAGGTTCAGTACCAACTAAAGAATAAGAAAGTACACATCAACCCTCAGATTACTCGGCCATCATCAGAAGTAACTTACTATAGGTATGTTTGTGTTAGGTAAATGATTTGTGAATATTTATATAATTTATGTGATTTCATACGAGATTTATGGATAGATAATTGATAAAAAATTTTGAACGAATGAGCAGAGAAGAATTTATATCTGTTGAATAGAAACCCACTATCCACAGAACTTTCCAATGCAAATGGGATGAAGAGTTGATCTTCGACGTACCGTTCGACGTGGTTACGAATCCTGATGAAGACGTGATAATATTCTTTCAAATTATGGATAAGGCCTCCAGTAAATCCATAAAGTTTACGGACATTGGAATTCAAGAATCTTCTAAATCTAGGAACCTAGAAGAATCATCAACGCAAGAACATAAACCAGATAACGCCGATCGGAAATCTATAATGAAAAAATTATTCAGTAAGAATTATGCTGACCCATGGAAGACGTTTGCCTGGGCTTTCTTGAAGGTTTGTGGTTCTAGAGGAAGAATTAACGCCAGAGATAATATGAGATTACAACTTTACTATCCTAGGAAGAATTCTAACGTTGAACTTAAAGAGTTACACAGCTGGTGGAAAAGTGGAGCTAGGAATAAATATCCTTCAACACTCTATGTAACCTTGTCTAGTTCAGAAAAAACTGAAGAAGGAGTTAATTCACCCGGTGTACATAATCTAAAAAGTAGAAACGGAGTTTCACAAGAAAGAACGAAGGACTCATTTTATGAAAAAATAACACAAAATAGTGAATCTATAAGTTGGGACAGAAGAACTTATTCACATTGTCAGGTTCCGAATATAATGGAACATATAATAAAGGTGGACTCTCCTGGTTCACTTTCTTTGAAATTTTCATCGAATGGATTAATGTTAGCTTGTGGGGTCAATAATACGATTAATATATACGACGCAATCACTTACACTTTGCTGGTGAAACTAACAGGTCACCTGGGTCTCATTTATGATGTCTGCTGGACTAAATGCAGTAAAAGAATTGTAAGCGTTTCGTCGGACTGCACGGCTAGAGTGTGGAATTTGAAAGAGATTGCTAGAATTGGCTCAAGCGAGCCCAAGCATTCCGTAATGGTTCATCCTTCCTATGTCTATTGTGCTAGGTGGCTGAATATTCAAGATGATAAACTAGTGTTTGTAACAGGCTGTTTTGACAACATTATTCGGGTTTGGAGCACAACTGATGATCTATTTAATAACTTTTCCTGCTCTCAAGAGCTAGATAAACATTACGGTTTTGTAAACGCTCTCTGTGTTAGTGATGATATGTTCACCATGTATTCTGGTGACTCAAAAGGAGTCTTATGTGTTTGGGATATTGATCATTACTCTAAAGGAAAAATATCTTTCAAAAAGGAAATTAGACTTGATGAAATCACTGGTCAGATGATCAATTTTATAGATTATCATCCATCCGGACATAGGCTGCTGGTTCAAACCAGGAATAGTCGATTGCGCCTCATCAATCATAAAGTTTGGAAAACCACCCACGTGATGGAGGGACCGTTGAACATCACTAAACAGATCAAAGGATGCATTTCTCCTTGCGGAAACCTGATATTTACAGGAGGAGAAGATTCTTGCATTACTGCTTGGAATGCTGCAAGTGGAAATACTTGCCCGGGGTTACCTAAGATTCCTTACTTAGGATCTCTATCTTGTGTAGACTATCACCCATTCAGTCACAAGATGGCCGTGGCCAGCTTCAAGCTCTCGTCAGCAGAAGATAATGATCTGATGTCAGAAAGCTCTTCCATTGTAATTCTAGGCTATAAAAAAGAGCTTTTGGAAGAATCAAACACAGAGTTGAAGTCGTCTCAAGTTTCTGTCCTTCCATTGGAGGAAATGAGTCATGATAATTCATCCGAGAATCGAAATTGGCAAGAAATTAGTAGAAGTTTGATATATAAATTGGATACGGTGCTGAAAATGACCAATAAGTAGTTTAAACTAAATTGCTTTTAAAGAAAAGCTTTAAAGAATATTTAATTTCTTTAACATAACAGAATTATGAGGCTTCTTCAGGCCTCATCGAATACAGTTTCTAGGTCTCTATTTACAGTGTACACTGTACATAGTCTCCAGGTTTCATTATAGATATACAGTTTCTTTAGTCAAATAGATACTGGTGCTTCAATTTACCAAGATATATTAAATTAGATCCTGAATTTTCTCCGAATGATATTGTAATAGGAAGTAAATTAATAGAATTAATTCAGTATTCTACTGACATTCCTTTAAATAAACACCACAGTGCCTTTTTTACCCTCTGTTAGATCACTTCAAGTGACGGACTAACGCGGAAATTTCCTCAGTTCTTAGAACATCTGTTTAAAGCTCAATGGAATCAAATCAGTTTCTATTATAGTACAGTATTTTATTATCCCTTCTGAATATTACCATTGAATTGTAAGACATGAAGTACTCCATTGAAGCCATTCTTACTCTCATAATGATGAGAGTCGTTAGAACTGGAGTACCTACTCCTCAAAAACTAATCTCTAGAGAAACTATTTAAACATTTAATATACTCTCAGTGCTGGAGAAGTTTCATTCATTCTTAGAATCGTGCTCCTTTTTCAATGAATCAAATTTTAATCAATGTTTATAAAAATTATTCAGGACATTCTTAAGTATTGTATACGAAACACTGCTAAAAGTGGCATCAAATATTTTCACGTTTTTTCATTCTATATTCATGACTATTACAATTATTTTATTACAATAAACAACTATTATTCTGCTATGATCACTTTCGAACTCTGACATTTCTAAACAAATTAATTCGTACCATGCAGAATTAAATTATCACTCTATCATGAAATTTGAAATGACTGCCTTTTGTGTAATTAACTGTCGAAATTTTATAAAAACAATCGTTATTAATAATATTTACAATCACAATAATTCAATGAAATTATTTCTCTAAGCCTCTATTAACTATTGTCATGAAATGTTCATAATTCTGTGCCAGCAATAATAATTGCAATATTCAATTCTTTAAACAGTCCTCCGAATCATTGATTTGAATAATTGAAACACGGCGAACTGTTTGCATTATTGAAATGTCGAACTCTGGCCAACCAACTGGATACAGGCAAATTCAGACTGCAAATTAAATGGAAGTTTTTTGACCTGAAGACCTTTATCTTAAATCTTCACGATATGTTAAAATGATGAATTATGCATCTTTTCTTCGATTTTGGTAATATTTTTAGGAATTAATATTCAAGGGTAAATGCACAATAGCTAATATGACACAGTAGCCAATAGCAAGGTAAAAATGATGTTTAATTAAAGTGGCTAGGAAGGATCTTTTCAGTGTAGCGTGTCATTCAGTTTGAATAAATTGGTACGCCGAAAAGATCCTTCTTGGCTAATACCTATCGAAATTATTGAAAAGTTGTAACCAGAAATCGACTACTGTGTCTATATATATGCTGTTTGCATTTACCATATTTGGACTGTTGATAAATGATATATCGCTTGTTTGCGACAACACTGTCATAACTCTTAAAAACTACTTTTCAGGAGAGGCGTTTTGGTACTTGTAATGTACGTACATTTAGTGGTATATCGGTAGGACATTTAGCCTCTCTAGCGGTCATGTTTTAAGTTACAATTATACAACTTTTCAGTATTTTATGATTTATATACTTATATGGATAAAATGAGAATACTAGTTTTTGTGTTTATGACGTAGTTCTTGCAAACAAGCGATATGTGGTTCTAGGTATTTTCCACCTCGGTAAATTCCAACCCTGTGACAATGCTCATGGATTCAGAATAGCTAATCAGTGAATGCAGTCACAACAATGTGACGAATAGGGACACTAGCAACTGTGCCTACACTGACGAATGGAAGAGGAAAATGAAGAGTTGATAGTAATTGAAGCCTACGAGCCTTCCTAACACAAAAATCAAGTAACTCGTTGTTGAAGAGCATAACCCGAGCGCGATCCTCTTAAACTGGAAGTAACATTAAATAAAGATAAACATGGTAAAAATGAAAAAAGACAGCATATAATCCAAATTACAACAGTTCGGGGAACAAGGGACGCTACCCCTTCTCTTCCATTCACCACAGACATTTTCAGGATAGAGATCCTGGAGTTTCACGAACAACTTGTAACAGATGTGGCCATTATAAGGAAAAGTAAAAAGATAATACCAAAACGTTTATAACATTAATATATGCTGTTTGTAATAGAACAAAAGAGTAAATATTTAAAACAGAAAATTTCAACATAATAGAATTATCAAAGGAATATTTTTTCTGTAGCATTCACAGTAAGCTATCTAATGCTGTTCAAGCTCTTTGTAGGTTCCAAAGTGCTGTTCAAGCGCTCTGTAGCTTTCAGAGTAGCTATCTGATTCTGTTCAAGCTATGTATCTTTCAAACATAGCTATCTGATGCTGTTCAAGCTATGTAGCTTTCAAATGAGATGCTTTTCAAGCTCTCTGTATCTTTCCAAGTAAGCTGTATGATGCTTTTCAAGCTCTCTCTATCTTTCCAAGTAAGCTATATGATGCTTTTCAAGCTCTCTCTATCTTTCCAAGTAAGCTATATGATGCTTTTCAAGCTCTCTCTATCTTTCCAAGTAAGCTATATGATGCTTTTCAAGCTCTCTCTATCTTTCCAAGCAAGCTATATGATGCTTTTCAAGCTCTCTCTATCTTTCCAAGTAAGCTATATGATGCTTTTCAAGCTCTCTCTATCTTTCCAATAAGGCTACATGATGCTTTTCAAGCTCTCTCTATCTTTCCAAGTAAGCTATATGATGCTTTTCAAGCTCTCTCTATCTTTCCAAGTAAGCTATATGATGCTTTTCAAGCTCTCTCTATCTTTCCAAGTAAGCTATATGATGCTTTTCAAGCTCTCTCTATCTTTCCAAGTAAGCTATATGAAGCTTTTCAAGCTCTCTCTATCTTTCCAATAAGGCTATATGAAGCTTTTCAAGCTCTCTCTATCTTTCCAAGTAAGCTATATGATGCTTTTCAAGCTCTCTCTATCTTTCCAAGTAAGCTATATGATGCTTTTCAAGCTCTCTCTATCTTTCCAAGTAAGCTATATGATGCTTTTCAAGCTCTCTCTATCTTTCCAAGTAAGCTATATGATGCTTTTCAAGCTCTCTATCTTTCCAAGTAAGCTATATGATGCTTTTCAAGCTCTCTCTATCTTTCCAAGTAAGCTATATGATGCTGTATTACTTAGAATGACTTTCCAATAGCCACCAAAGAGAGCAGTAATATGTTGGCGATAAAACACAAGCTCTGAAAATTGGTGTTAGTCCCAAGAGACTGAGTGTTGCCAATGCGATGGTCTTATTATCGCACTAGCATACCCATTTTGATACCTAACTACGTAGTGGTATAAAATTATACCAAGGTAAATAGTGTATGGAAGTTAAATAAGTTTTATTCTGTGAAGATTTTATTACCTTCGCAAAATTTCGAATGATATGTTTTTGGCGGGATTAAATTATATATTTAATTGCAATCTTGTTATTCGCATAACTCAAAAAGAATTCAACGCAATTGTCTCTAGGAACTATTTGGTTAGATTTTGGGAGAAATAAGGGTCAAAGGTCAAGGTCAGAGTCATTTATTACTGTAGGATTATTGGATCGCAAAGTTTATTCAAAAGCGGCGGCGAAAGTATGCGCTCAGCGAGTGCCCGTTCTCTAGTTATCAATTTTTTATGGGAAATTATTGTCTTAAAGAATAAATTATGTATTCGTTCTTTGCATTTACGTAATTGCATCTCAATTGAATGAGTGGCAAACTCCTTGTTTAGTTGACCCTTGGATAGGGTCAACTTAACTAGGAGTTTACCGAATGAGTTCATCATTAAATGCATTCGGTAAACAAGCAGTAAACATAAATGTTTATTATTGCACCATCCTGTTTCTTTATGATTATCCCAGAACATTCTAGAAGTTAATATCATTTAATATTCCCAAATTGTTTCTCATACTAAAATCATTTATTTAATCATATCATTCATGTGCAAATTAGTATTTTTATTTATCATATCATTTCTGAAATCAATGTAATTTCATTAATAATTGTATGTAATCAATAATCTCAAAAAAAGACCATTTTTTTGTAACCCAATGGTGACAAATTAAAGTGTATGCTAAGGAGAAATTGTAATTAATACTTAAATCTTTAATGAATTAAATTAACAACCTATCAAAAAAACGATCTATTAATTGTCACCATAATTGGTGACCCTCCTATATCTCTACATCGCAAAAAGAGAATAATATGAATGACTTTTTTAGAAATTATATAAGGGCTGGTTGAATTGTAGATTTTTCCTATACTTTTCTTCAATCTTTTTCCTAATAATTTCTTGTCTCTGTTTTCCTGTTCAGATTTTCTCATCATGTTTAATCACGATGATAAAACTTGAAGATAGTCAATGAAAACTTTCTAAGTTCCCCTCTAGTTTCTACCAGAAGAAGAATTAAAGCCAGTAATCTCAGCAACAATTTAACTTGAGTGCTTAGCAAACTTACAGTGAGTGTTAACTGTGTTAACAGGTGCTATTGGTGTGTTAACAGGTGCTATTGGTGTGTTAACAGGTGCTATTGGTGTGTTAACAGGTGCTATTGGTGTGTTAACAGGTGTTATTGGTGTGTTAGCAGGTGCTATTGGTGTGTTAACAGGTGCTATTGGTGTGTTAACAGGTGCTATTGGTGTGTTAACAGGAGCTATTGGTGTGTTAACAGGTGCTATTGGTGTGTTAACAGGTGTTATTGGTGTGTTAGCAGGTGCTATTGGTGTGTTAACAGGTGCTATTGGTGTGTTAACAGGTGCTATTGGTGTGTTAACAGGTGCTATTGGTGTGTTAACAGGTGCTATTGGTGTGTTAACAGGTGCTATTGGTGTGTTAACAGGTGTTATTGGTGTGTTAGCAGGTGCTATTGGTGTGTTAACAGGTGCTATTGGTGTGTTAACAGGTGCTATTGGTGTGTTAACAGGAGCTATTGGTGTGTTAACAGGTGCTATTGGTGTGTTAACAGGTGTTATTGGTGTGTTAACAGGTGCTATTGGTGTGTTAACAGGTGCTATTGGTGTGTTAACAGGTGTTATTGGTGTGTTAGCAGGTGCTATTGGTGTGTTAACAGGTGCTATTGGTGTGTTAACAGGTGCTATTGGTGTGTTAACAGGTGCTATTGGTGTGTTAACAGGTGCTATTGGTGTGTTAACAGGTGCTATTGGTGTGTTAACAGGTGTTATTGGTGTGTTAGCAGGTGCTATTGGTGTGTTAACAGGTGCTATTGGTGTGTTAACAGGTGCTATTGGTGTGTTAACAGGTGCTATTTGTGTGTTAACAGGTGCTATTGGTGTGTTAACAGGTGCTATTGGTGTGTTAACAGGTGCTATTGGTGTGTTAACAGGTGCTATTGGTGTGTTAACAGGTGCTATTGGTGTGTTAACAGGTGCTATTGGTGTGTTAACAGGTGCTATTGGTGTGTTAACAGGTGCTATTGGTGTGTTAACAGGTGCTATTGGTGTGTTAGCAGGTGCTATTGGTGTGTTAGCAGGTGCTATTGGTGTGTTAACAGGTGCTATTGGTGTGTTAACAGGTGCTATTGGTGTGTTAACAGGTGCTATTTGTGTGTTAACAGGTGCTATTGGTGTGTTAACAGGTGCTATTGGTGTGTTAACAGGTGCTATTGGTGTGTTAACAGGTGTTATTGGTGTGTTAGCAGGTGCTATTGGTGTGTTAACAGGTGCTATTGGTGTGTTAACAGGTGCTATTGGTGTGTTAACAGGTGCTATTGGTGTGTTAACAGGTGCTATTGGTGTGTTAACAGGTGCTATTGGTGTGTTAACAGGTGCTATTGGTGTGTTAACAGGTGCTATTGGTGTGTTAACAGGTGCTATTGGTGTGTTAACAGGTGCTATTGGTGCGTTAACAGGTGCTATTGGTGTGTTAACAGGTGCTATTGGTGTGTTAACAGGTGCTATTGGTGTGTTAACAGGTGCTATTGGTGTGAGGTGCTATTGGTGTGTTAACAGGTGCTATTGATGTGTTAACAGGTGCTATTGGTGTGTTAACAGGTGCTATTGGTGTGTTAACAGGTGCTATTGGTGTGTTAACAGGTGCTATTGGTGTGTTAACAGGTGCTATTGGTGTGTTAACAGGTGCTATTGGTGTGTTAACAGGTGCTATTGGTGTGTTAACAGGTGCTATTGGTGTGAGGTGCTATGGTGTGTTAACAGGTGCTATTGATGTGTTAACAGGTGCTATTGGTGTGTTAACAGGTGCTATTGGTGTGTTAACAGGTGCTATTGGTGTGTTAACAGGTGCTATTGGTGTGTTAACAGGTGCTATTGGTGTGTTAACAGGTGTTATTGGTGTGTTAGCAGGTGCTATTGGTGTGTTAACAGGTGCTATTGGTGTGTTAACAGGTGCTATTGGTGTGTTAACAGGTGCTATTGGTGTGTTAACAGGTGCTATTGGTGTGTTAACAGGTGCTATTGGTGTGTTAACAGGTGCTATTGGTGTGTTAACAGGTGCTATTGGTGTGTTAACAGGTGCTATTGGTGTGTCAACAGGTGCTATTGGTGTGTTAACAGGGGCTATTGGTGTGTTAACAGGTGCTATTGGTGTGTTAACAGGGGCTATTGGTGTGTTAACAGGTGCTATTGGTGTGTTAACAGGTGCTATTGGTGTGTTAACAGGTGTTATTGGTGTGTTAACAGATGCTATTGGTGTGTTAACAGGTGCTATTGGTGTGTTAACAGGGGCTATTGGTATGTTAACAGGTGCTATTGGTGTGTTAACAGGTGCTATTGGTGTGTTAACAGGTGTTATTGGTGTGTTAACAGGTGCTATTGGTGTGTTAACAGGTGCTATTGGTGTGTTAACAGGTGCTATTGGTGTGTTAACAGGTGCTATTGGTGTGTTAACAGGTGCTATTGGTGTGTTAACAGGTGCTATTAGTGTGTTAACAGGTGCTATTGGTGTG
This sequence comes from Caprella mutica, assembly GCA_947561585.1. NCBI lineage: Eukaryota > Metazoa > Arthropoda > Malacostraca > Amphipoda > Caprellidae > Caprella > Caprella mutica. Next base: position 77,264 of record CANNZV010003631.1, read on the forward strand.
TTAACAGGAGCTATTGGTGTGTTAACAGGTGCTATTGGTGTGTTAACAGGTGCTATTGGTGTGTTAACAGGTGCTATTGGTGTGTTAACAGGTGCTATTGGTGTGTTAACAGGTGTTATTGGTGTGTTAACAGGTGCTATTGGTGTGTTAACAGGTGCTATTGGTGTGTTAACAGGTGCTATTGGTGTGTTAACAGGTGCTATTGGTGTGTTAACAGGTGCTATTGGTGTGTTAACAGGTGCTATTAGTGTGTTAACAGGTGCTATTGGTGTGTTAACAGGAGCTATTGGTGTGTTAACAGGTGCTATTGGTGTGTTAACAGGTGCTATTGGTGTGTTAACAGGTGCTATTGGTGTGTTAACAGGTGTTATTGGTGTGTTAACAGGTGCTATTGGTGTGTTAACAGGTGCTATTGGTGTGTTAACAGGTGCTATTGGTGTGTTAACAGGGGCTATTGGTATGTTAACAGGTGCTATTGGTGTGTTAACAGGTGCTATTGGTGTGTTAACAGGTGTTATTGGTGTGTTAACAGGTGCTATTGGTGTGTTAACAGGTGCTATTGGTGTGTTAACAGGTGCTATTGGTGTGTTAACAGGTGCTATTGGTGTGTTAACAGGTGCTATTGGTGTGTTAACAGGTGCTATTGGTGTGAGGTGCTATTGGTGTGTTAACAGGTGCTATTGGTGTGTTAACAGGTGCTATTGGTGTGAGGTGCTATTGGTGTGTTAACAGGTGCTATTGGTGTGTTAACAGGTGCTATTGGTGTGAGGTGCTATTGGTGTGAGGTGCTATTGGTGTGTTAACAGGTGCTATTGGTGTGTTAACAGGTGCTATTGGTGCGTTAACAGGTGCTATTGGTGTGTTAACAGGTGTTATTGGTGCGTTAACAGGTGCTATTGGTGTGTTAACAGGTGTTATTGGTGTGTTAACACTGGCTCTGTTATTATTTCTGTTTATCTGTTTGTTTTGCTGTTTTTTTTTAAATTTTCTTTGTATACATTTTAATCAAAATAATTTTATTCAGTTTAAATTCTTCATAATTTCATATTTCTATCTTTTTTTTTACGCATTCCACAATTTTCGGAAATTATTAGGTTGCATATAATTAATATTCATTATATATTAAATATATTTGTAACTATTGAAACTTATTTATCCAATATACTTTTAAGTTCATCTTTGTTGCCCAATTTTGAGAACTGTTTCTTTTACTATACAGGCTGTTTCAGAAGTCGTTGGAAATTTGAATTCTTTATATCAACTGAAATATAATTTTTATTAAGATCAAACTAGTATCATTTTAAAGATTAATTCAATGAAAATTTTTGATGTTAATGATTAATTTATGTGTTTATTATTTTTCAAGATATTTAGTGTGAAAATGTGCCGTAGACTTCTGGAACAGCCTGTAGGTATATACTTTATATCTTATAAAGTTTGGAGATTTATGGAAGGGTGGAGCAATTCACTAGAGTTTATAGCGTCTAAAAATCTATGAGCAAAATAACGACTGAAGTTAGAAGAAGAATGTCTCCTATAGTCGCACCATTAAATCTTCTAATATAGAACATCTTTCAACCAGTCACTTTGGGTTAGACCATCTAGTTAAAAATAGGGGCAGCTGATTCTAGGAACCTAGTCCCAGGCAAGAAGGATTTATTCGCAGGATATTAAGAGAATATATTTCTAATGTTCTACACCTAGTTTTACCTAGGAAGTACCTAACATTCCCTAGGCAGTACCTACCATTAACTAGACAGTACCTAACATTCCCTAGGAAGTACCTAACATTCCCTAGGCAGTACCTACCATTAACTAGACAGTACCTAACATTCCCTAGGCAGTACCTACCATTAACTAGACAGTACCTAACATTCCCTAGGCAGTACCTACCATTAACTAGGCAGTACCTACCATTAACTAGACAGTACCTAACATTCCCTAGGAAGTACCTAACATTCCCTAGGCAGTACCTACCATTAACTAGACAGTACCTAACATTCCCTAGGCAGTACCTACCATTAACTAGACAGTACCTAACATTCCCTAGGCAGTACCTACCATTAACTAGGCAGTACCTACCATTACCTAGGAAGTACCTAACATTCCCTAGGCAGTACCTATCATTAACTAGGCAGTACCTACCATTACCTAGGCAGTACCTACCTTTGCTTAGGCATTACCTACCATTACATAGGCATTACCTACCATTACATAGGCATTACCTACCATTACATAGGCAGTACCTACCATCACATAGACACTACTTACCATTATCTAGGTAGTACCTACCTTTGCTTAGGCAGTACCTACCATTATATAGGCATTACCTACCATTACATAGACATTACCTACCATTACATAGGCATTACCTACCATTACATAGGCATTACCTACCATTACATAGGCATTACCTACCATTACATAGGCAGTACCTACCATCACATAAACACTACCTACCATTACATAGCCAGTACCTACCATTGCATAGCCAGTACCTACCATTACATAGCCAGTACCTACCATTACATAGCCAGTACCTACCATTGCATAGCCAGTACCTACCATTACATAACCAGTACCTACCATTACATAGCCAGTACCTACCATTACATAGCCAGTACCTAGCGCAATTACATAGGCACTACCTACCATTACATAGCCAGTACCTACCATTACATAGCCAGTACCTACTATTGCATAGCCAGTACCTACCATTACATAGCCAGTACCTACCATTACATAGCCAGTACCTACCATTACATAGCCAATACCTAGCGCAATTACATAGGCAGTACCTAGCGCAATTACATAGGCAGTACCTAGCGCAATTACATAGGCAGTACCTACAATTCATATCAAAGAAAACGTCTTCTTGCTCTTTCATTTATTCCACAATAGTTATGTCGATTAATAATATATTTAGTATGTATTTAACTTCATTTTGTTGAATTACAGTGTTTGATTTTTGTAATATTAATACCATTTCCGTAATATTAATTCACATATTATCTCTAACATAAATGCTTAAAGACACGTTGATGGAGGTCTAAGATTTGTCAGGTTAATTAGGAAATCTTTATGAAGACAAAGTTCTTGGCGAGCAAAGTTTGAGCGGCCTTACTTTTCACTCTCTTGGAGGACCGTCTCGCGCTTTAGTTCCAAATCAGGGATTCGGAAACTGAATCCTGAAAGTCATTGAAATCACTATATGCGTTTTGGTGTCTATTCAAAATTGAGTAGTAATGTGTTACATGGAAAAAATATTGTCTTTAAAATATGTGTTACAGAATACCTACTTCATGTGTTGCCGCATTGCTTCAATGTTGTTAAAAAAATTCAAATGTTGTTAGTTGTTACAAAACCAAGAAACATTGTTACCCAAGTAGCAAATGCATTGTAACAAGTGCATTGTAGCAAGTGCATTGTAGCAAGTGCATTGTAGTACATTGTCTCAGTCCAAACACGTTTCTCAGATCTGTTTCTTCTCTCAGCCAAATAATGGAACATAAGTTCTCGAGTCTGAAATGACCGAAAGATGATATCGCTGAGAAATTCTTATTCATATGTAATTCTTACGAAATGGAAGAAACTTACTATTCTTTAGTACTGCCAATCTCCAGAGTACAGAGGAAGGAAAAAGAAGCTAAGATTTAAAAATTAAATTTAAAAAATAGAAATTTAAAATGAAAAAAACTAAAAATTAAAAAAATGACTGAAAAAAATTCTGAATATTTAAAAAATTTAAATCTGAAAATTTAGAAAATGAATAAATTGAAATTTAAAAATTCAGATCCAAAAAGTAAGGAAAAATAAAATAAAATGCTTGAAGCCATCGGTTTCATGATATTCAAATATTTTTGAGATACGAATAAAAAATTTAGAATGCGATGAAAAATGTTCATAAAAACATAAAAAAGGCTTATGTTCATAAAATAGAAGAAAATCAATGAAACACAGGATTCAGAAACAAAAAGATCATTCAAAAACACAAATTTTAAATATGTAATAGTGGTATCGATATAATAATTCACCTACAACAAATATTATGCACGTTTTGAAATATTTATTTAAAATATACACAAAATACAATAATAATAATCTTATTCAGTTCAATTCCAGTGTTGAACATTAAAGAGCGCAATAACTAACCTAGAATTATAATAATAAACTATCTCTCAGTGCACAGACTATACTCAGGAAACGTCCTGTCAAGATGACGTCGGTCTTACCTTCCTGTCTGACGTCACAATCGACTCAGTGAGTGTAAATCCTGTTGTCAGATTAGAGAAACGCCTTCATTTAAGTTTTTGTTTGCACTTCATTTCAGGCCTGACGATAGCTATCTGCTAAACAAACTGCTCAAAATATCTGCCAATTCTGCCGGAGATCATTTTCTCTAGCTTCGTATCATCATAAATCGTAAGTGTAACCTCTTACTTGACAGCAGAGTAAACTGATAACATTGTGTAGAGTGAGTGATAAGAGAGATAAGACTGACGGAGTGTTTAGTTCATAGGTAGGGTTGTGACAATATGCAGATAAAATCATAGGTAATAAGAATATCACAGACGAAACGGAATAAAATAGTATAGAGTACTATATACCGCTGATTTAGAACGATTAAATAGTCTTTAATTCATTCCGTCTATGATATTTCCAGGATCTATGATTTTAAACGCATATTGTCACAACCCTATTCATAAGATTCTTCATAACTGGAAGTGTGACAATATGCGTTTAGAATCATGGATCCTTAAAATATAATAGACGGATTGAATTAAAGACTATTCAATCGTTCTAAACCAGCGGTATATAGTATTCGATACCATTTCATTTTGTTTCGTCTATGACATTCTTAAGATCTATGATTTTAAACGCATATTGTCACAACACTATTCATGACATTCATTTCATTTTTCAGCAATGAATGCATTTAGGTATTAGGTATTAAAATACCGAATTAAAATTCTCCTATATTAAGTAAATCATCAGTTTTACAGAGGTTAATGAACTTTATTTTTATCCCCATACGAATAACATAGGAATATTTTGCTGATAAGCTGAGTTTGAATATAAATATTTGTATAAATTAAAGATGTATAAATAAATGAATACATGACGGATATTATTAGAATATTTTAACTGTATGCTAAATCTGAAACCACGGACGATGAGTGACTTGTTCAATTACACCAATATTAATACTACTGAAATAATTCATACTCAATATACACTATACAGTGACAGGAATTTACTGACTGAACAATTAATTATCTTTATGATCTACAGTTACAATTCTAAAACTGTATAAAGTAAGAGATTTTGAATACCTTCTAACTAAGTAACTGTACCTAGTAACAACCTGTAAGTCATACTATTATAGAATACTGTATACAGTGACAGATTCTGAATATTCTCTAGCTAAGTAACAGTACCTAGTAACTACTTGTAAGACCTACAGTTACAAAACTGTATACAGTGACAGACTGAATATCTTCTAACTAGGTGACTGTACCTAGTAACTACTTGTAAGACCAACAGTTACAAAACTGTATACAGTGACAGACTGAATATCTTCTAACTAGGTGACTGTACCTAGTAACTACTTGTAAGACCAACAGTTACAAAACTGTATACAGTGACAGACTGAATATTTTCTAACTAGGTGACTGTACATAGCAATCACCTGTAAGACCTACAGTTACAAAACTGTATACAGTGACACACTGAATATCTTCTAACTAGGTGACTGTACATAGCAACGCCTAGGGAAATTATATCTTGGAGATCATTAACATACTTTGTGAGTGAAGTGAAATTCACCAGCCCCTCCATTGACAGAATTGAATTCAGTTCAATTTGTTCAACAAATTACATTTACAATTGAAATACGCCACTCGGTATGAATGGAGAAGAATTGTGTGAATGGTATATAAGAATGTTATGAATGGTATATAAGAATGGTATATTAAAAGAATGGTATATTATAAGAAGGGTGTTAAAGGTATATTTAATAAAATAAAGAAAATACGTTCAGTGATTTTCTTGCCTGAATATATAATATTTTTTCTGTAAATTTTAAGTCTCCCTTAATGCTACGTTTGTTTCTCAAGAAATTCTTTAGAGTAGAACTCTACGATCTCAAAGGTAGCAAAATTTCCAGAGGCAAGATTGCTACAGTGTTACAAACATTGCTACATGGGATATGCCATTCTTTAGTTTCTTCAGACTCACACAAAACAAAAGCAAGAAAAATGAACAAAATAAAATTATTCAATTTTTTCTTTTGTTTTTTACTTAGAAGAGCGGGAAAAATTTATTTCTATTTTTCAAATATATTTTCTACCACAGATAAAGTTATGGAGTTTTGGATAAGATTAAGATATGTCCCTTCCTAATCTTCTATGGCCCCACCATAATTTTTTTCTGTATTGAACATTGTTTTAAATTAATTCATTCTAATTTGAAAAAAAAAATTAATTTAGTCTTTCATATAGGTATTTTTGATCAATATGTAACTATATTTATTTATCACTTAATGGTGATTTATTAGTATTTATTTGTTTATTTTATGATCATTCACAAAATATTAAATATTAAATTTTATAACATATAGCGTCAACGCGGGCATTGCCCGCACTTAGTGAACAAGTCCAATTATCTCTAAAACTATTACAGATAGAGAAGATCTGTAAGATGCAAAAGAAAGAGATAGTCACTTATTTTATACACTCAAAACGGCTTAGCCCTATGACCAATGGGTTAATTAATAGTTATTCAACTTTTTCTAAAAAAATTGCTACTCTAGCAAACAGGGCATTATCCCGCACTGCGTGGTAATGCCCTGCACCACTCCAGGCAATATCCTGCATTGCAGGTTAATGGCCTGCACCCCTATTAAAACTAATAAATCAATCCAAATTTGGATTATACCATCATAAAGAGCAGCTTCTAAACTCTTAGAACAAATGTTAAAAGTACGCTAGTACAACACTTGGAAATAGCGTCATGTGTTTGAACAAGTAACACCTATGAAAGTTAAGAGGCTCAATATTGAGCCACTTGAAAATATAATATTGAGCCACCTCAATATTGAGCCACCTGAAATTATAATCGCGCATAATTTACTATTTCGAAAAAGTTATAAGTTAAAATATACTTTATATGTGTTGCAAAAACATTAGAAAATAGTTTAAGTTCATTTCTGTGAAGTCAGCTTCACGTTACAGACAAGAGTTTATTTTATATTTCGTTTTTTGTTGGTGCATAAATACTCCTGCATAATAAAATTTTAGGTGGGCATCTTTTCGCACACACCCTACACACTGTATTTATACACACTACACATTGTATGTATACACGCTACACAATTATCTATGGTTATTATATCTTATCATGCTGAAAATTCAACATTTTATAGTACTGTAAAAGTGCGGGATAATGCCATGCATATTTTTTTCATGCCGGGCCAAACCCCGCACTATTTTGTTGCCATGTAGTCAATTTTTGGCTGACCTGAAACAAAGAAAGTAGGTAGTAAATTAAAATGCGCTAATTGACCTATAATATGTCACAATTGTGATCAAATTTGATTGAGAATTGTTGATTCTGCAGCCAATCTTGCAAAATTATCTGCTATTTCGAATGCAAATACATGTTTGGTGCATTATTTTATAGTGTCCTATTAAAAAAATATTTTAAAATACTTACCGAAACCTAACATGGATATATTATTTGTCCTGACGGTTGAAAACCTGCTCTTTCCAATGCCGTAAACAGAAATTTAAATTTCCAAATAGATTTGGAGATAAGAGGGGTGCGGGGTAATGCCCGCACATTCCATGTGCGGGAGAATTACCCGCGTTGATGCTACTATACATTACTGTATTACTCAATTTTCTGAACGCAGTCTTCGAAAAAATATCACGAAACAATAACTCTTTCAATTCTTTTTCTTCTTATTTATAACTAATTAACGATAATTAACGTAAGTAACACAATCCCCTTATCCCATGTATTTATAATTTCCTTTAATAGAACACATTTTACCATGGGAATATAATTGTGTAATCCTATATCATCAATCCATCTGATTACATGTACATGGCATGTAATTTGGCAGTGTTATTAGCTGCATATTAGCTGCATTTAACACCTTCCTTTGCTAATTACTTCATGCAGTTCTATCCCTCATTTGTTGTTAATAAAGCCTTATGATCCTCTTGTTCACCTAGGATTAATATCCTTAGCCTAGGATTAATATTTAAAGGATTAAATATCCTGAGACTGTTCACATCGTTAAGTACGGTTTAAACAATCTTGATAACAATCTTGATGACAATATGGATAACAATATGGATGAAATATATCACCAATCAACTTCTTGAATATTTATTAACTTAAGTAGATCATTAATCATAATCTTAATCGGTGAAGATTATGAATGTAGATGATTAAGGAAACATATCTTAGTCTTCTGCAGTAAACTCATAATTTTATTTCTAGGTAGGAAAATTATATATTTTTTCGATGGAGGTAATTTATAGTCGTCAAGTATGGGTTATATTGAACCACATCATACTATAAGCAATATTAAAAATATGATTAAATCCTTATCCTATATTTCAATTGTATACATTTTTAATATTTTGGTTAAAAAACAATTATTTGGTTAAAAAATAAATATTTGGTCATAAAACAAATATTTTGGTTACAAAAATAATTTTTAAAAATATTTTTGTTAAAACAACCATCACTCTTTGAAAGAAGATCGTTCAAAATAAAATATTCAATAAAAGTATTAAGTGAGAAAGAACAATATTTTACTTCATACATAAAACATTCATAATTCACTACCACTGAAATCTTTTTCTAATGGAAGTTACTTATGTTCTCTGTATATACATTTTATTTACAATTATTTAATACTTCGAAAGTTATATAACTATTTACTAATTATGTACATGTAACTAAAGGTTTCACAATAAATAATGTCAACTGAATGAATATTGACTGTTACATTGATTTGTAAATACAGAATTGAAAAAAAAAACAGTCGTGATGAAAATATGGTAGGGAACCTAGCTCAAAGAATGAAACAATTCAAATTAAACTGCAAGATAGGCACAAACACTGAAAAATATACGAATCAAATTGACTCAAAATTATAGCTTTCAGTTTGTCCCAAAACCTGCTACAAAATGGGAGTCAATTTGACTCATCCTATATTTTACTCAAAAACAAAAGTCATATTGACTCCTAATTCATAATCAGATTGACTCAGTAGAGTCAATCAAGATAAAAAGACTCCAAAATACGAGTCAGCCTTGAGTGAGGCTGACTCGTAATTTTCTTTCAGTAAAGTGTTGGTAAATTCAACCTTCACACGAGGGTTGAATTTACCAACTGCAGTAGGTTGATGTTTGAGATCTTAATCAGGTGGTGCGTTCCATCAAAGCAAATTATCTGGCCGAATCAAATTAATTTTCAATCGCACATTCCTTAATTAATTAAGCTTATAATTATTCAGTGGAAGTTGGAGCCTGTCTTTGATTCAGCATATAACTGCATAACTAACTGCTATGCAGTTATATGCTGCGGATAATAACTAACTGTTGTGCAGTTATAACCTGTGGATAATAACTAACTGTTGTGCAGTTATATGCTGCGGATAATAACTAACTGTCATGCAGTTATAACCTGTGGATAATAACTGACTGTTATGCAGTTATAACCTGTGGATAATAACTAACTGTCATGCAGTTATAACCTGTGGATAATAACTAACTGTTATGCAGTTATAACCTGTGGATAATAACTAACTGTTATGTAGTTATAACCTGTGGATAATAACTAACTGTCATGCAGTTATAACCTGTGGATAATAACTAACTGTCATGCAGTTATAACCTGTGGATAATAACTAACTGTCATGCAGTTATAACCTGTGGATAATAACTGACTGTTCTGCAGTAATAACCTGTGGATAATATTTGACTGTTATGCAGTTATAACCTGTGGATAATAACTGACTGTTATGCAGTTATAACCTGTGGATAATAACTAACTGTTATACAGTAATAACCTGTGGATAATAACTAACTGTTATACAGTAATAACCTGTGGATAATAACTAACTGTTATGCAGTTATAACCTGTGGATAATAACTTCTTTTTTCGTGTAATTTTGAGAGTATTTCCATATTTTTTATTATATTTACAAGGTATTTTGAATTATGCACATTTGTAAATATGAAAATATAAATTTAAAACTGTGAAGTTCGGTGCTTTTATCCCTTTACGTTATATTTGGGGCTAATTGAATTCATTCACTGAATAGCTTTTCTGCATCCATGAGCATTGGCACTGGCAGGTGGTTAGTTACTTTGTTCATGAAGCCAATTTCCTTTCTGACTGTTTCTTCTTGTCCCTTGTATTCATTCTTGACGTCACAGATATGACGAGAGAAATGTACCAGAGTAATAAAAGTTTAATGGTCATTTCCTGTTGTTGATTAATAACTAAAACATGGAATAACTATTTATAATTTTATTGTTTATCATTAGATTTACTTAATTACTTGTTTTATTTATATCGAGGATGATATTGATTAGGGTGGATTCATGTAATTAATATATAAAATGGATAAATAATGCATTATAAGTAGCTAATTAACATTTTGATTTCTCCTAATGGAATAACAGTTTGATAAAATTTTATTTATGCCTAGTATTAATTTAGAAGATTAGTTATTTACAAATGAAAAAATAAAGTGATAATATAAAACGATTAATAATGACTGATAAAATGATAAACTTGAATTAATATACATATAAAAATAAATAAAATATAAAAAGATTAAAAATGACTCATAAAACAATAAACTTGAATTAATATAATGAAAAAACCTCAAATATAAAAATAAATATATATGAAATAGTATACAGATTGCAATCTAATCATTTTTACTTTTCATTGACGTGTTCTAAATTGCTTACCAATTTCGTTTGTATGAACACCAATTAATTAAAACCAAAATTCAATTTCTTCTATCAAAAAAAATCTGCTTCGAAAAGTTTCAAATTATTTCACATGTACTATCGGTACTTAAATTCAAGTTCTGCGTTTCGACAGGTAGGAATAGCGTTGTTCTCATTTCAGGTGGATGGTACATACGGTAATTTCGCAGGTTTTCTCGCTGAAGTGCTAGAGTTCTAATTAGGTGATGATTACACGCGATAGTTACGTCGGTGATTGACTCGCATGCGTCCGTCAGCTATCGACGGTGCAGGTAAAGGCGACCAAATTTTCAGAATTGAAACTATTTTTCGAAAAGTCTCACGAATTTTCTGGGTTTGGTAATTGCCGTTGCTGTCTATTTACGAAACTGATTAAATCTCCTAAAAATTGTGAAGTCTCCAAATTGTTTTCATTTCGTGGAATTTTGTAAATAAAAAAATATTAATTTTTGATATATGTAGCTCTTTTTATAACGGAAAAAATTGTTTTTGAAATTAAAAACACATTAAAAAACATATTTTGGTCTAACATGCTATTATGATTGTTTAAAAGATACTTTAACGCTTAGTGAAACAAGACCTAACTATTTTTTTCCCGTAAATTTATGTTTTTAAAGTTACACTGAATTATAATTTTATATTTCCAACTAGGAATGCACTCTATTATTTTTATTATTGTTTCTGCCTCATAGTAGTATATCCATGCAGATGTAATTTTCTTTAATAATAATTATTTATATTATTATATATGCGTAGAGGAAAACAGTTCATTCAGCTACAAAGTTAAAAATAGACATAATTCGAATGCCTACTCTAAGCCTACCAAAGTCCTTTGAATCTACAGAGTCTATTTTAACTTGGCTATATTTAGCATAAGTCTCTCAATATTAAATATCTCCTAGAGTTCGTACGTCTCTACGTTACACCTACACGTTATACCTGTACGTTACACCTACACGTTATACCTTTACTTTACACCTACACGTTATACCTTTGCTTTACACCTTTACGGTACACCTACACGTAATACCTTTACTTTACACCTTTACGCTACACCTACACGTTATACCTTTACTTTACAACTCTACGCTACACCTACACGGTACACCTTTTCTTTACATTTACTGAAATTTCGACTCCAGTCGCCAGTTCTGATCACATTTTCAATGGTTCTGTTTTGGCTCAAATTTAGTCGTAAAAACGTGACTCTGAATCGTCTTCTCAATCTTGCTGCGAATTTATTACTTATTTTGATAACTAGATTTGAAACAAACAAGTGAATTTAAATCAATTGCCGCAATTGCATGTGTTCTTCCTCTAAAATTAACATCTAGTGCCTCGAATAATCGCATAGGAAGAGTTGTTTACATTTAATTCACAAGCAATATTTCTAATTACATACAATATTATTTGTGTTAAAATATAAATTGTACATAAATTTTATTTGATTCAACTAGTATGTATGACATTGTATGTGCTTGAAAATACTTGTTTTCTTAACTTGTTATCGTTCTTGTAATATGCATTCACTGAGTAGCTTTTCTGCATCCACATGCAATGTCCCCGACAGTGGTTGTTGACTATGTTCAAGAAACCACTTTCTTTTCTGACAACTTCTTTCAGCCCCTTTTATTAATTTGCTTTTGACCTCAGCAATTTAGTCAACGATATGGCTGAAGCAGACGTTAAATCCCTAAAAAATTAAATTCTTGTGATAATATCTTATCACTTGAACTAATTTTGAAAACAAGTTTCCTGAGAGTTAACACACCGTCAATATGTACGTTTTCCAACTATATTTCCAGAGAAATTATTTTAACAACAAAAAAAAAGTACCTACTAATCTTTTATTTTTAAACCGCAAAAAAACAAGTCTTCATGTACCCAAATTAAATACAAAATATTTACAAGTCATTAGTATAGGTTCATTCTAAAAATACAAAATTAGTAAAATGACGAAAAACTCTTTTTCATCATAGAACAAGAACAACTCCCTCCCAAAATTCAAATATGGAACTAGGGTAAATTATGAATTTTTGGTCAGTTTCACATCTTCGGTCATATAAGAAAAAACTATATTATAGCATCAACGCGGGCATTGCCCCACACTTAGTGAACAAGTCCAATTTTCTCTAAAACTATTACAGATAGAGAAGATCTGTATGATGCAAAAGAAATAAGTAGTCACTTATTTTATACATACAACACGGCTTAGCCTTATGACCAACATGTTAATAGTTTTTCAACTTTTTCTAAAAAAATTGCTACCCTAGCAAACCGGGCAATAATCCCGCACCATTCAGGGCATTATCCCGCACTGCAGAGTAATGCCCCGCACCACTCCAGGCAATATCCTGCATTGCAGGTTAATGGCCTGCACCCCTATTAACATAAAACTAATAAATCAATCCAAATTTGGATTATACCATCATAAAGAGCAGCTTCTAAACTCTTAGAAACAATGTTAAAAGTACGCTATTACAATACTAAGAAATAGCGTCATGTGTTTGAACAAGTAACACCTATTAAAGTTAAGAGGCTCAATATTGAGCCACCTGAAAATAAAATATTGAGCCACCTCAATATTGAGCCACCTGAAAAAATAAATCGCGCATAATTTACTATTACGAAAAAGTTAAAAGTTAAAATATACTTTAAATGTTGCACAAACATCAGAAAATAGTTTTCTGTGAAGTCAGATTCACGTTACAGACAAGAGCTTATTTTATATTACGTTTTTTGTTGGTGCATAAATACTCCTGCATAATAAAAGTTTAGGCAGGCATCTTTTCGCACATACACTACACACTGTATGTACACACCCTACACACTGTATTTATACACACTACACACTGTATGTATACACGCTTCACAATTATCTATGGTTATTATATCTTTACATGCTGAAAATTCAACATTTTATAGTACTGTAAAAGTGCGGGATAATGCCATGCATATTTTTTTCATGCCGGGCAAAACCCCGCACTATTTTGTTGCCATGTAGTCAATTTTTGGCTGACCTGAAACAAAAAGAGTAGGTAGTATATTAAAGTACAATAATAAACCTATAATAAGTCACAAACGTGATCAAATTTGATTGAGAATTGTGAATTCTGCAGCAAATCTTGCAAAATTATCTGATTTTACGAATACAAATGTTTGGTGCATAATTTTATAGTGTCCTATTTAAAATATATTCTAAAATACTTACTGTAACCTAACATGGATAATATTTTAATTTTCCTGAGGGTTGAAAACCTGCTCTTTCCAATGCCGTAAACAGAAATTTAAATTTCCAAATAGTTTTGGTGCGAAGGAATTACCTGCGTTGACACTAATTGTTATTTTATTTTTATTTTTATTGGTATCCATGATACCTGCAGGTATCATGGATATTAATAAAAATAAAATACCAATTATAATATCGTTTTTTCTTATATGACCGAAGATGTGAAACTGACCGATAATTCGTAATTTACACTACCTGGAAACTATTAAAAAGAAGACTGTGCAAGCAAGAAGCATCTTCCAACTCCCATTTAGCTTGTTCAGAGCCGACACTATAGACTGAATATATTGTAGCTGTTACCTTAATTATAGTTGGGTGCGGAGTGCTAATTTATTCCTAATTACGGCGCCATCACAAATCTAGTTTGTGTTTTACTGCTAATGGCTCCGAATGTTTCTCTAGAGAGAATTAACTACAGATTCTTTGGAAGAGGAATCATCTATCAAAGATATGAGATCGTGTAGGGGCTGATAATGTACAACATGCGGTAAAATGCGACACCAAATGGCTGATTAGAGCTCTCGAAACTTGCATTACAATTAACTTTGACTTCTTCAATGAATTATGAGGATGAATGAAATGATTTATCGTAATGATTTCGAACTTATTGAATATCATAAACGATCAGCTCTCATAAATTTCTGATATCTACTTTAATTTTCCATTTATGTATATAATTTCCTTTAGATGTTTTGACCTTTAGTTCAGAAGCAGATGTTGAACCCCTACTGAAATAATTAATTAATTGTCCAGCAGAAAAAATACTTTCGACATTTCAATATTGAAATGTTTGTTACAAATGGCTATTTTTGCCTTTTTCTCTGTTAGGTATACATTATTTTACTCATGGTTATTGTTAGGGTTGTGGCAATATGCTTTTAAAACCAGAGATATTAAGAATATGATAGACGAAATGAAATGGTATCGAATATCATACATCGATGGACTTTTAACTATTGAATGCTGTTTAATTCTCTTCGTTTATATTTTTTCCTAGATTTATGTTTTTATAAGCATATTGTTACTACTCTAGCTATTGTATTTCTTTTCTGTTAGATACTCCATTGCTGCTGCTAGTTATTGTAGATACATTCGACTGTCTTTTGTTTATTGTGGCTCTTTTGTCTCGAAAACTGACCATCAATACTCAGTCAAACTCTTGCAATAAATACTCACAGAGAACTTGGCCAAACTTCTGGTCATTCATCTGAAGATGATGATGGCTTTTTCTTACATCAAACTTTCGAACGTTTGGTGAGATTCCAATTCTCGGACTCCCTTCGTCGTTGATTTCGATGGTAATTTATGGTCGAAATACCTGACCTGGTTTTCTTACGATACTTTGTACCGAATCTCAATAAATTCCATGAAATATGTTTAGATATTCCAGCATACGTATGAAGTAAATACGTCCTCTACTCCTGCATGCATTCACTCACTTTTTTCAGTAAGAATATTCATCAACGTTTCGAATTGAAGCTACCAGTTTGAATATCACCGACAGTAATCCGATCCGGCTCTAGCGCGAAAGAAAGGTGGCGAGTTCGAATTTTTTGCTTTGCAGCTGGCGAATGAGACGCAAAAATTCACCTAATGGACTTTTGATGAGCAAATTAGCGTTAGAAATCTGTTTGTAGTCGATAGCTCGGAAGCTTTCCCTCCGATGTGTTGGATTACTTTCTCCTCTCAATGATGGATAGCTTATGATGCATTTCAATCATTTTCACGTCCGTCTTTAAATACAGAATGTTGAGTTTTTTTCACTGTAATAAGTTTGTAATATTTATTTACTGCTGTATTGGCTACTTTTGACCAAGACTTTCGTTTTTAAAAAGAAATCGCACTTTCTATAGTTAATATAAATATTTAATAATAGAAATATTTAAAAAATAGCTTAAATTTGATATTTTTCTATAGCTTTACTTCTTTTATCATTATTTATATATTCACTGAGCTAGGGTTTCAATATAAATTTATATTCATATAGTGAAAAACAATTTCTTTAAAGTGATACTCTATATAAAATAGAAAATTGTCAGAAAAAACATACTATTGGGCATTAAATTCATGTGTCTGCACAAAACAATTCTTTTTATTTTTTTCATATTCGTTACGAATTTTTTGTCATGTTTTGACATTTATATTTATTCTTGTTCATCTGATCTTGTTAGATCGGACGATCTAGATGTAATGGATCAATTTGGTCTTCTGTTCCATACTTTGTAAAATGGCTTCAATCTTTAAAACTCTCATCCAAGTCCATTAGTGCATTTTTTTTGCCTCTCTTGTACGCCGCCCGCGTCTTATTCCTACAAACATTTTAATATTGAAGATGCAAAAATGTACGAATAGCTTTCTACTGAATGGAAGGAAATTTCTCCTAAGACTTCATTTATTCTTATGAAAATCCCATTGAATTCCCATGAAAAGATCCCGTCTTGAAAATGCCTCATAGGAAGTTTAGGGAGGATACGAAAGGATATATTCTCTAAATTCAAGGCATCAAAAATAATGTTAATGTCATTATTTATTGGGAAAGAAGCGTGCTCTTGGTAAATGGACATTTTTCATATAAATGGAGAAAAAGTGTCCTAAATTAAGAGTCCTAAGGAGTTACTCTATTTAAAAGGAAAGACCTTTTCTCTCCTTTTGATCGAATTTCTCCCCTAATTGCTTAAAAATTAAAAGAAAACTTTTGCACAAAGATCCAACTAGTTTCATTCCCATCTCACCTAAGTTAAATATTAGGGCAAATTAAGGGGCATTGAAACTGCATAGGCCTGCCATTATACTGCAGTGATGTTCAACTGAAAAATGTTCTTTCGGTGAAATATATAAATTTTCAATATCTCAATTGCTTAATTTAATTTAAAACTTCTGGAATTTTCTCGCTTTCGAATAATATATAACCATCCAATCACAATATATTGTACTTCTCAACTACTTCTCTTGATCGAAACAGTACAATAAAATATCCGAAGATAATAGCCATCTTGTCTGGCTTTCGGACGCGTCTTTGGCGTGATTTGCAGCCATCTTTGGAAACTGCATCTCGAGTTCGGATAATTTTAACTTCAAGAGTTACTGTCAGAGATTTAGTTTGATGTATATTAATGCTATAAATTTCGTAGAAATTTCAATATTGAATATGATTATAGTTCATTTTAAGTCTCTCACTCAGAAATTTTTTCAATCGAAAAAAAAATAGTTAAGTTAAATTTAGTGTAACCGATCTATCATAATAATTCTCCATGTTTATTTTATTCCTTTGGACATAAACAATATTCTCGAACATGGAGGAATAAAAAGTACAATATTTTGATGAAAACAATGTTGTTGCTGGTGCAAGCTGTGCTCTTCAATTCATATCTAACATTGGAAATAGAAAGATATCCAAATATTCCACATGTTCTGTAAAGATTTCTCTGATGGTATGCCCTAACTTCCAGTCTAAAAATCTGCACTCTGAATTCCTTTGGCCGCCGCCATTCAGACGTATAGAGCAGCAAGAGATGGATTCGGACGAGAGTTTCGGCCGGTCCAATATTGACTTCAATGGGTCATATAGAGCCCTGTGACATCTCCAAAAAGACATTACTACATATGGCTTCACAATCTTTTTCTCAGATGGTCAAGAAGCTGACGCAATGTTAATTGTGTCGTGGAATATGAATCCTAGTAAGTTTCAAAAGGTTTTGAATTCTACGCAATATTCAGGGACATCAAATTTCAGAGCTCATAAACTTTTGACTGTGGTGGTACCCGAAGTAATGATGTCCAGCTTCTTTCAGCTCATTTCAACTGAATGGATTTTCAGAAGTATTTTGATTTATTGTGTCGAATTCTGACCCGTACATGATGAATCTATTCAGTTTGAGCCGAAATATGAATATTGCCATTCCGAATGAAAGTTACGAGTAAGAAATATTGTGATGGTCCAAGTTTCAGTTACATTCAAAACTTATTTGATTGATGTAATTATATTCAACTGTATATTTATTTTGATATTGCAATGGCAGTGCATAGGAATGCGAAGTACAATAACTCATAGTGGATGGATTAGTTCATGCGGAGGTAATTCCGTGTATGATCTCTCTAAGATCTACAAAGATCAATTTGACAGGAGAGAGATCATTGATCATGTCGAGGTAGATCGTCTGAGAAATGTTTAACCATTCACGGTATCGTGTCCTATATATTATCCCTTTACCTCTTCCATTTTGAATCTGAATCAAGATTCTTTAGAGAAATGTTTTTTTTATATTACAATACTATTTTTCATGATATTTTTGTGAATTTTCATCCATTTATAATTTATAAATATTCATAATATATTATCATTAAAATCTGAACTTCGGACGTTCATGTATCGTCAAAAATATTCGAAAGAAATGGACGTTGTACGATGGACTAACGTCAATGAATTACGATTGGAAAATCCTTAACCCGTTTACGGTAGCTCGTAACCTGCCTGTATCCTGATTGCTGTCCCAAAATAAGGCCACCCTCCGAGTACTGGTAATTAACTATATGACGATAAAATTTTTTTCGTAATTTGATTGAAAATATTGTATTATTACGATTATAGTTAATCTATATCGGGAATATTCGGTTAAATTTGATATTACTCAGCTAACGAATTATAATTTTATTGTTTCCGATTAAAAGGTAATTTTATATGATTCTAGATTTTCAATTTTTTTTCAATTTTTTGTCTTATGACTCAAGTTACCTGAACAATTGCACTAGCATTTTATATATATTTTATATATGTTGCCCTGAGAGTCTTTTTGAGCTTCTTGGGCCATGATTACATAAATGAATAACTATTATGTTTTAAATTATTTTAGTGTAGCTATGTCTTCTTGAATAAATTGTTTCGTAGAAAGTAGAGGATGTGCGACCGAATTCTTTCGACCGGGTTTGGTGTTAGAAATTGCGGTTGGCAAGCCTGTATTCGCTAGAGCGAATCGCGTTAAATCAAAGCAATAAATTCACACTTGACATTATGGCTCTCCTCTAATTTAATTAAAGCCAAAGAAGTATTTACACTTTGAATATAGTTACTCTCACAACAAATACCATTTCGACTGAAATGCTACGGTGGGGTGTGAATTTGAAAACACTTTTTACGAAGGTTTAACTTTGGGAACATATTTACAAATTTTTGATCGTTTTTTACTAAGGCTGAAATTTGGGTATTTTTTTTATAAAGGCTGAAATTTAGGTACATTTTTAGAGAGTCTGAAATTTAGGTACATTTTTAGAAAGACTGAAATTTAGGTACATTTTTGGAAAGACTGAAATTTAGGTACATTTTTAGAACGACTGAAATTTAGGTACATTTTTACAAAGGCTGAACGTTAGGTACATTTTTAGAGAGGCTGAAATTTTTAGGTACATTTTTAGAAAGGCTGAAATTTAGGTACATTTTTACAAAGGCTGAACGTTAGGTACATTTTTAGAGAGGCTGAAATTTAGGTACATTTTTAAAAAGGCTGAAATTTAGGTACATTTTTAGAGAGGCTGAAATTTTTAGGTACATTTTTAGAGAGGCTGAAATTTTTAGGTACATTTTTAGAAAGACTGAAATTTAGGTACATTTTTAAAAAGGCTGAAATTTAGGTACATTTTTAGAGAGGCTGAAATTTTTAGGTACATTTTTTATAAAGGCTGAAATTTAGGTACATTTGTGTAAAAAACTCAGAATCATTTACAAAAGGAAGAAATTTAATTGCTACATAAATATAATCTAATTATATCAAGAAACAAATCACGATGAATTGATAATGATGTTAAATTCTGTTTAGTAATTCACCGTAATTTTATATATCGAATAGCAGGATTAATTTCCATTTGAGCCTTTACTTTAATTAATACTGATAGAAAATAATTTTTTCAACTCACATTCATTTTTTAATTTTTTAAATATTTCTTTATCCTGAAAATAAATATTTGAGCATTAAATTCACTTTAATGTTTAATATTATAACATTGTACATCACATTTAAGTTGCACTAATTTAAGATTCATTAAACTGTTGTTCCTTTGTAGAGGTAAATAACACTTTTAATTTTCAATTTATTTCCTTTATTTTTTGTATCCTGGAAATAAATATTTGAGCATTAAATTCACTCTAAAGTTTGATATTTAACAATCTGTATCGCATTTAAGTAAAGGATCGTACACACGTAGGGTTTTTAAGTCTTTCCACCAGACTTTATGCTAAGCTCCTCCTACTTTTTCCACGAGAATATAAGAAAAAAAGATATAATTATTATTCAATTCAGTTGGTATCCATGATACCTGCAGGTATCATGGATACCAACTGAAATAAACAACAATTATATCGTTTTTTCTTGTATTCTTGTGAAAAAAGTAGGAGGAGCTTAGCAAAAAGTCTGGTGGAAAGACTTAAAAAACCCTACGTGTGTACGGCCCTTAACAGTTATTTCCGATTCCTTCACCTCCTTTGTAAAGCAAATTGACACTTTTGCAATAGTGTTTGCGCGTTCATTCACGGCACTGTAATTCGCAGGGAAATGATTAGAGAAGTGTCAGCGTGGACATGCATAGCTATTCCGAATATTACGAACTAACATTATACTCCACTTTCGTCTCACGCGTCAATGCCTCATGAATATGCATCTGAATCTCACTGGGATTCGAACTCTGGCGCACAGTCACATGAAAAACAAACGCCAGTCGAACGAACGGGACGAAGGTTGTGTTGTGATTTAGATATTTGGTCATTTTGACTATGAATGTGGTAGTCACGAGCGTGTCATTTCGAGTCACTTGCGAAACCTGGTTTCTGATCATTTTGATTAATTATAATAACTAGTTTTTGACCTGAAAAATTCGAATTTTCAGTCATTTTGATTGAGGTAAAATTTAGAGGGGAAAATAAGTGGGATATTAGAGAAAGAGAGAAGGAAATTGAGAGAGAAATAGAGAGAGAAAATGAGAGAAATAGAGAAGGGGAGAGAGAGAGAGAGAGAAATTAAGAAAGACAAAAATGAGAAAGAAATAGAGAGGAAGAAATATGTGAGAGATAGAAATCGAGAGAAAAAAATGAGAGAGAAATAAAAATGAGAAAAAAATCGAGAGAGAAAAAAATGAGAGAGTAATAAAAATGAGAAAGAAATCGAGAGAGAAAACATTGAGAGAGTAATAAAATGAGAGAGAAATCGAGAGAGAAAAAAATGAGAGAGAAAAATGAAATTGAAATCGATAGTGTAGTAGTATTCATTAGCTAGTTTAATTAGTAAAATAAGTACTTAGTCAGGTAGGTACACTGTAACTCAATAGCTTTGAAATGTGAGCTCTAAACGCTACACAAACGGCTGGATGAAATGAATTAATTATACCAATTATAAAGAGATCTATTTTCCCCTCTATATTTATGGCAAGAACTAACAATGTGAGTGTGATTGGTGAGCATTAGTTGGTTATCTGCTATTATTGGGTATGAGAACAATTATTATGCTAATAGACAATGAGTTACAGGAAAATATATATAAAATATTGTAACCATGAAAATAAATGTAAAAATATTGAAATTTTTAAAATAAATATACAAATACTGTAACTAAAAAATAAATATAAAAATGCTGTAACTAAAAAATAAATATAAAAATATTGTAACCCGAAAAATTAATATAAAAATATTGTAATTTTGAAAATAAATATAAAAATATTGTAACTAAAAAATAAATATAAAAATGCTGTAACCAAAAAATAAATATATTATAATTATTGTAACTAAAAAAATATATATAAAAATATTGTAATTTTGAAAATGAATATAAAAACACTGTAACTAAAAAATAAATATAGAAATGCTGTAAATAAAAAATAAATATAAAAATGCTGTAACCAAAAAATAAATATAAAAATTATTGTAACTAAAAAAATAAATATAAAAATATTGTAACCACAAAATATATATAAAAATAATGTAACCAATAAAATGAATCTAAAATATTGTAATAATGCAAATAGATATAAAAATAATGTGAGTTGATACATATGGCAGACTTTTAACAATAAAATATCATTAATATTGCCACAATGTTGAGAATATGATGCCATTAATACCAATTTGCTATCTAGGCTTCGAAACCATTGTGCTTATATTTTTGAAGTATTATAAATATTATTACCAAAAGCCTCACCACACTCCCTAACAGTCCCAAATTTTATCCATTTAAGATCACTTTCCAAAGGAAGAAGCAGAGCCACAAGCAAGAAGCTTCTTGGCTCGTCCGAATGCTTATTTGAGTAATTCAAAGCTGGTGTTCTTGGTATCCTTTTAATGGCGTTAGAGGTGACACAGAAGTTCGCTAGCCGTCCCTCCGTGTGTCAATTAGTGCCCCTATTCTCCGGACACAAAGGAATTGCTGTTCAAACAACCGAGGGAGCAACGCATTAAATGAATTTAACGGAATCACCAAGTAATGCTCCAGCTACAACAATTAATCTCTGGTGAAATTCCTCTGCCATTGCCTTTTAATCGCCCCAAGTGATGATATTTAAGAGAGTTAGGAGATTAATAAGGGAATAAAAAGGATTATTATTAGTTACATATAGACGCAAAGGCTTTTCATAAGCCTATGCTAAAATACTCTTAGGTTTTTTAGAATTAGTTCTCTTATTTTTCATCCATCTGTTAGTTTGTAATATAATGCTTTTTGTCAGGAATTATTTCACCGTGAATTGTTTTTTGGTTGAAGTCCATATTTGCAGAATTTATGGATTAAGAATAAGTTTTGCTATTATCCAAAGATGACTTATATCTAATCAGTATGAACAGCTGCAGGTAGCATATTAATCATATTTGCTCTTAATATATATTTTCTATATCAAATATTATCACGAACTGAATACTCAAATAGAGAGACATTCTGATTCCATGTTCGCCAAGATAAACAAGATCGAAATTGGTGAAAATATTTCGGAAGTAACATCTTCAGCTGTTGCTAAAATCTGTCCCCTGTTAGTTTAATTCAATCGTGGCGTAAAAAGACGACAATACTTCAACAGCTTCGAGTGAAACACTGACTTCTGATGGAATTGAAAAAAGAAAGAGAAAGTCTTTGTCGTCCTACAAATTGGATGGCAAAAAAAGAAAGCAGAGCAATGGACGGTCGGTCGAACAACATCCACACACAATTGTTGGTGTTTGTAGCCCGGAGGAAGGTAGCGTTTTTAGCCAAATGTTTTTGGACTCCAAGTCGTACCGTTAATGCAGTTTCAAAGGCAGTCATTGATCTATTTGTAGACTCTGGAGAAATATTGCATTTTGTATAGCTTTGAAATTAGGAATTGTTTTCGTAGTTTGTAAGCTATGAACAGAACGTATTTGAATGACATATACAATATGAAATTAATTGACAGGATTTTTGGAATTATAAAGGGGTGGCATCCTTTTAACCCGAATTTAGCTTATGGATTGATAAAGTTTGTTCGGAACATTTTTATAATATTCTCCTCGGTAAATGTAACATAAAATTATTAACGTAAAGTTGTAGCTGACTTTATTCATAGAACCACTGTCTTTTCTGACTATTATTTTAAGACCCTTTATACCTTTTCATTTAGTCGTCATCATATGCTATTTTGTCCATATTGTTAAACCTCCCACTAAATTCATTAAACACAAGCTTTAATAATATAAGAAACGCTACCATCATAGGTGCTGATTTTGACTTAGAGGTCACCGTAATTGAGTGCACCAAGTGAGATGTACATGAAAACTCTGTCCATTCACGAAGAACCGGGATAGTGCCAAAGCTGTGTCGAATACCTAATGCAGCCACGCCATTTTGAAGCATACATCCGCATTTTAAGTTTTTATCTAACTCGCATTTTATGCCCTCCTTTGGATGCGATTGGTATTCAGAACGCGAAAGTGAATTTTATTCATGGAATCAATGCCCTCACCCTTCTTACGGAGCTATTCCTAAAATTTCATTGCAGCCATAATCAAATCAGTGGTTCATTTTACTCATGGAAGCGATGCAGCGTCAAATGTTTCGTAAGGGGGATTATCCTTTGAAATTTATTCTCATCACCTCTTATTAAATATTTGTGTCACCGATACAAAGCTTAGCTCCAGAAAGCTAGAGTCGCTGTAATCTGAACTCAACAGTTTCTATTCAATGTGATATGAAAACTAATGTTATTAGTGAGTTTTAGACGAATCACACTCATTCGAACTGAATTTGCGTTACTTCGATTCCCTCTTCATCTTTGTATGAAGGATGTTCAAGTTTTTAATTATCAGAAGGTCAAAGGTATTTGAACTGAAATACAGATAGGAGCTGCATCGAATTGTAATTTAAGCTTAGAGTGTTGATTCGATTCAGAAACCGCATTTTAATTTAGATATTTACGTATAATAATCCTTAATAATCGATTATTAATCATTAATACTCTATTTTTAATCCTTAATAGTCTATTATTAATCCTTTAATAGGCTATTATTAATTCTTAATAAACTATTATTAATCCTTAATAGTCTATTATTAATCCTTCAATAGGCTATTATTAATTCTTAATATGCTATTATTAATCCTTTACAGTCTGTTTCATATTTTCTGGACATTCTCTAACTCTGTCCTATCTCACCTGGACATTCTCTAACTCTGTCCTATCTCACCTGGACATTCTCTATCTCTGTCCTATTTCACCTGGGCATTCTCTAACTCTGTCCTCTCTCACCTGGACATTCTCTAATTCTGTCCTATCTCACCTGGACATTCTCTAACTTTGTGCTATCTCACCTGGACATTCTCTAACTCTGTCCTCTCTCACCTGGACATTCTCTAACTCTGTCCTATTTCACCTGGACATTCTCTTACTCTGTCCTATCTCTCCTGGACATTCTCTTACTCTGTCCTATCTCACCAGGACATTATCTTACTCTGTCCTATCTCACCTGGACATTCTCTTACTCTGTCCTATCTCTCCTGGACATTCTCTTACTCTGTCCTATCTCACCAGGACATTATCCTACTCTGTCCTATCTCTCCTGGACATTCTCTTACTCTGTCCCATCTGACCAGGACATTATCTTACTCTGTCCTATCTCACCTGGACATTCTCTAACTCTGTCCTATCTCACCTGGACATTCTCTAACTCTGTTCTATATCACCTGGACATTCTCTATCTCTGTCCTATTTCACCTGGGCATTCTCTAACTCTGTCCTATCTCACCTGGACATTCTCTTACTCTGTCCTATCTCACCTGGACATTCCCTAACTCTGTCCTATCTCACCTGTACATTCTCTAACTCTGTCCTATCTCACCTGGACATTCTCTAACTCTGTTCTATATCACCTGGACATTCTCTATCTCTGTCCTATTTCACCTGGGCATTCTCTAACTCTGTCCTCTCTCACCTGGACATTCTCTAACTCTGTCCTCTCTCACCTGGACATTCCCTAACTCTGTCCTATCTCACCTGGACATTCTCTAGCTCTGTCCTATCTCACCTGGACATTCTCTTACTCTGTCCTATCTCATCTGGACATTCTCTAATTCTGTCCTATCTCATCTGGACATTCTCTAACTCTGTCCTATCTCTCCTGGACATTCTCTAACTCTGTCCTATCTCACCTGGACATTCTCTAACTCTTTCTCACATTTTCCGAGTCACCAAAACTGTTCGTTGTTTAGGTTAAGTGTTTACTCTGCAAATATTGTTCTCTCAATTCTATGGCTGTGAATTATGAGGGTCATTGTTAGGCTTTGTAAAGATTTAGCATTCAACTTGAACTCTGTGTATCCATTCTAAAATGTTTGTCTTTCGTACACTATAAGAATTCTTAACCTTTTAACGAATTCCTCTCCACATTTCGAATATAGTTCATACTTTTGAATAATTTGATCATCCCAAGAGGGTTGAAATATTATTAACATCATGTTACAATTTGACGTTATTGTTGCTTCATGTTATAGAGTATGAATATGAGAATAGTGTCATATGTTAAAATATGAATGTCATCATTATAGACCTTTCTATCAATTTATATTTGGTCAGCACACCACATGCATACACTACTCCAAATAAATTCATTTCTGATATTGTAGTGCCGTGTTTCTGCTTGTTAACCTCGACTGAATATTGTAGTAATTCAACGATGTTGTTTCTGCGTACAAAAATTTTCAAATTGAAGCGCCGACCAATACGGGTGGTGCGGAATAGACGTACGTATTCCACTTTTATAATTGAAGAAACTGAGCCTTCTGTTCGACATGAAAACTTTCGTTAAATTGGCTATGTGTGTGCAATTACTCGTACTAAAATAGACCCTAACTCCAGCCAAGGTTCATGTCGAATTCAAATAATAATTCTATGTGGAACAACACAATTTCTAATTTGTAAAACGCAATTCTAAACCCTATGGAATATTCACAACATTGTAGACGGAATGTCTAATAGTTAGATTGAACATGTTTCAATTTTAATAGGAGTGTACATATATCACAAGGTAGGTACGTCACATCTACATCCTGAAATGGATGCCGTTTTAATTATAAAGTATTTAATTTTATTTATTATATACTTGTATAAATATTTCCGAAACTTTTGATTATTTTTTAACTAAAATATGGAATTACTATCTAACTAACATTAATGGAAAATATAATATGGGAATTTATTTGCTATGTTTTATTTATAATTAGTATACTAATTGTAAGTATTGTGAAGAGTTAAATAGTGTACGAAATTAGTTTCTAACGTCAACATTGTCCAATTTTCAATTTAATTTAATTTGGATGCCATTGTAAGTTGATATCGTATAAAAACTCTTCATAAAACACTAAATAATCTCATCACCTAATGCAATTGACATACTTAATGAAAATGCTCTGAATGGAATAATATAAAATATACACTGAAATTTTACTAAATATGAAGCTCTCATATCATTACAATTACAATCAGAGAATACAAATAATAGTTATTTAGAACATTACATCTGTATCAAACCAGTTACCAAGAAATAGAAGTAAAAGTAAAGAACGTTTTACCGAAGAATCCACAACGGCAACGGCTAAGATTTTAGAGCCATCGAGAGGCCTCGTTCGGAACCTCAAACGAGTCTAATATCACCTCCGATTGCGTCGTTTGTTGCTCTACTTCGACTTCGTAAGCCCCTCATTGTTGCTCACCAAGTGGGGTCATTATCACTCGATTTTACGCTGAATCATAAGCATCAAAACTTGAAGGAATTAAATTGAATAACCATCGAGATTGCTTCTATTGGTTCGGGATCAAGTTAATTTGGAGAGAGATTTGAACAGTATCGAAAGGAAATTCTAGATATTTGAAATGAATATTATTTGCTTTTAGTTAAATTAGACGACGGTGGATTTTAGATAACTTTAATATTCAGATAATTAATTTCAAATATTTGTACTCTTACAGTTTTTATTAATTAAGGATTTTAAAATGATTGTCATTTAAAGAATATTTGAGATCATTTTATTTAAGTCTTATTATTACAAATTATTTATTTTTAATTATTTATTTACTTTATGGCTGAAGAAAATTATAGAGAATATTTAAAATAAGTGTAGTAGCTTCGAAGACCTATTTTTATCTGGGCTAATAATAATAATAATTATAATAATAGAGTTTATTTAATCAATCAACTACATTTATATACAAAAAAAAGGATAATTTATTTGATTGAGATAACTTTAATATTCAGATAAATAGTTAACCCTCTATACCATAATCAAGGCATACATATTCAGTATGTCCTCTTTTTAGGGCTTCGATAATTGCCAAACAGTTTGGTTAATAATTTTAATAAATATATGAGTGAAAATGAAGTGAAATTTACGGAACTGAAAATATGAAAAATTAAAACAAGAAATCTAAATATTGAAGAAAAACATGTAATTGTCTTGTTTAATAACAAAGCATACTTAAATTGAAGGGAAAATTAGAAATCTTTCTATTCGAAAGCTTGAAACCTGAAAAAACCTTCAACGTTGAGTTTAAATAACCTCTGAATAATATATCTTCTTTCAAGTAATATTATGTTGCCTCCTTTTTTGAGATATTTTCCTAATGTTATCGGATAAAATTTTCCATATATAACAGCACAATTGTACACTTACATTATTCAAACAAAATTGTTATTTTTATTTACATCTGTTTTTAAAATTAATTTCCTTTTTCTTTTCTATTGCTTAAATATTCTTTCTTTACCTTTATATCACAAGAATATCATAAATATTCTTTCTTTACCTTTATATCACAAGAATATCATAAATATTCTTTCTTTACCTTTATATCACAAGAATATCATAAATATTCTTTCTTTACCTATATATTACAAGAATATCATAAATATTCTTTCTTTACCTATATATTACAAGAATATCATAAATATTCTTTCTTTACCTATATATTACAAGAATATCATAAATATTCTTTCTTTACCTATATATTACAAGAATATCATAAATATTCTTTCTTTACCTATATATCACAAGAATATCATAAATATTCTTTCGTTACCTTTGTATTACAAGAATATCATAAATATTCTTTCTTTACCTTTATATTACAAGAATATCATAAATATTCTTTCTTTACCTATATATTACAAGAATATCATAAATATTCTTTCTTTACCTATATATTACAAGAATATCATAAATATTCTTTCTTTACCTATATATTACAAGAATATCATAAATATTCTTTCGTTACCTTTATATTACAAGAATATCATAAATATTCTTTCGTTACCTTTATATTACAAGAATATCATAAATATTCTTTCTTTACCTTTATATTACAAGAATATCATAAATATTCTTTCGTTACCTTTATATCACAAGAATATCATAAATATTCTTTCTTTACCTTTATATTACAAGAATATCATAAATATTCTTTCTTTACCTTTATATTACAAGAATATCATAAATATTCTTTCGTTACCTTTATATTACAAGAATATCATAAATATTCTTTCTTTATCTATATACGTATTACAAGAATATCATAAATATTCTTTCTTTATCTATATACGTATTACAAGAATATCATAAATATTCTTTCTTTATCTATATACGTATTACAAGAATATCTTAAATATTCTTTCTTTACATTTATATTACAAGAATATCATAAAAAATATAGTTTCTGCACGCTCTACTTAATTAAATAGTAAATGGTTACACAAATTAAATGTAACTGCCATAATATTGTTGATATATTTTACTTGATTAATATAATAATATGCAATATATATATTTCTCATTACCGAAACTCCAACTGTTTTCAAAAGAGCAGATAATTTGGGATTAGTCTGAGATGAATTTTGATTAGAGAAGATCTTGAAAGCTCGTTAAGGTGCTACTTAAAACTTCTTCATTTGGGCAAAATATCAATTAGGCTGAGGCTAATTAGAGAATTGTGTATCGTAATGACCTTACGAGTTTAGTAGCAAAGTGATGGTTTAATTACCACTAGAACTACCGAGCAGTCAATTTTACTGGTGTTTGCTTTAAACTTTTTGTATCGCATAATTTATTATGGGTAGATGGGTAAGTTACGAATTATCGGTCAGTACTGTAACTTCGGTCATATAATAAAAAACAATATGGAAATTGTTATTATTACACAGTGCTATCTAATACTTCTGCAAACCCGGGTTTGCAGAAGTATTAGATAGCACTGTGTAATAATAATAATTTTAATATTGTTTTTAATTATATGACCGAAGATGTAGTACTGACTGATAATTTGGAACTTACCCGACTTCAATTTTTTATCATTGTCTTTTTATTCCTATTTTGATGTTCCTAAATCTTTTAATAAGGGAATATTCCAGGTAAGAAGGGTTTACTCCCGGGATATTAAGGAAATATCCTTGGTAAGAGAGGCTTATTCCTGGGATATTTCCATAATTTCCCAGGAATAATCCCTTCTCTATAGAGTACCTACCTCTGTGTGTTATATAATCACGTAGCTATGATTTAATTTAAAATATTGTTACAACATTAATCACTGGAACAAAGAAGTGACTTATTGGGGGAGAGGGTAGGGG